>VACF01000357.1:0-80985 GCA_006891605.1 Pleurozium schreberi | reverse complement strand
ATTCCCCGTTTACCTCCCCTTTTTTGCCACTTGAAAGCAGCCTCCCCACCCCCAACATCATGCCCCATCACATTTTCGTCCCGTGCAACCACTCTCCGACACTTCTTGCAGCGGTATAACGTGGAACGTTCCGTTTCACTCTCGAGAACACTGGGAAAGGGTGGTGGTCTGTTGCTGGAAGAGCCAGGATCTGAGGCATAACTTGAGCTCTCCATCATTTCTCCTTTCGCAAAAGACTCCCCTGCAGAAATACACACAGTCGTTATGGCAGATCAACCCAGTTTTTCAGGTCTCATATGTCAACTTGCGTACTGGAGCAAATACAGGTCGGAAACCTAATTCACAATCAGACGAATTAGTGGCTCCTCTCCTTCCTTGTGAATCGCAAAAAGAGACTACTTATCAACATAATTCTAAATTTTACCATTCACCTGCAACTGATCACCATTGAATGGAAAAGCATTTGAGAGTGTGAAACCAAACAAACAATGAAAGACTAATATGTTGAATACAGATGACATTGCCAATGCGTGGGCAGGTACAACAAATACTTAAGTGGAAGCAAATTCAACCAAAACTACGTTAACAACTACCACTGACAAAACTACACCTGTCGCAGGAAGGGAATATGATGTATTTGGTCCCTGATAGCCAAGAAAGAGAGAACACAAATAAGGTAACAGTACACATGAACCTTACCAAGAACTCCAACCTTGAACTTCTTATAGAAAGGGCTGTCTCGATCAACCTTGTTTCCCATGTTCTCGAAAATTGCCAACTGCAGCAATGCCATCCAAGACCACGAACGTAAATGATAAATCTCAAAATCATCATGCATCACTTAGCTTCCCACTGTAAGGAGGCTCTTACCAATGGGCGATAAAGAAACGAAGTCTCCCAGAAAAGCAAATTGCAAATTTTTCCATTACAAGTTTGTGCTTAAAATCACCTGCTCCATAAATCCATAATTAGGGCAAACACCAGGACTTGCTTTCCGCAATGACGATAATGCATCTGCAGAATTACAATCATCAATCAGAAAACCGTGCTTAAGACACTAAAGAAGACACTGTTGTACTGAAATGAAAAACCTAAAGGACCGAGAAGCCTTCGGTAATCTTCACTAGTTTGAGCAAGCCAAATGGTGACATCTTTAGTCCAATTTTGTTAATACGCATGCAGTGTTCTCCACTGTTTCTTTCTGGTAAGATATTATATGCACCCATCTAGATTTATATTCTCCACAACATGATCAATCACATTGGACAGTTTGAAGCCACGAACCCTTGATCCTTTAAGAGTTCACCTATGTAAAACAGAAGAGGAGAGATGCGGACCAGCAGCTGACAGGTGCTCCTTGTGCATTAGGTATGCAGTCACTACAGCTGCGCTGCACGTTAAATACACCCCAAAATTTACAAATTGTAGCACAAATCACAAAGCCACCAAAAAAAAACTCACTTCATCCTTAAACCCTAAACCCCGAACCCTAATTCCCAAGTTTGAACACAAAGAATCCTAATCTAAATTGTTTGAACACAAAACCCACCCTCGACAGTGCTTGACGCACTAGATTTCACATGCTAATCGCTTCTGTCCAATTGCCCTTCACGTTGCCTATACACATCCCAAATTTGAATCCTCAGAATCCGAGGGAGGAAGCGCACGATTACCTGCGGGACACACCGGCGACGCAATGCACAAGGACGCCACCACGGTTCCTCCCTTTCTCGATAAACTCCAAGCAATAATGCAGACTGTCTAAGAGGTTTTGCGAATCGACGTCTTGCAACGGAACGACCAATCTCTGCAGTTTTGCTACGCCTGCAAATTTTTTAGCAGACCAGTTCGAATCTGAGGGACTGGCGGAGGAGGACGAGCCCACGAGGGACAAGACGTGCGTAACTGGCGGAGTTTCSGATGACTTGACCGTCTCTGCATCTTCAAAGGAGCCGATGAACAGTCCCTCCCGCACTTGCTTCATGATTCGCTAAAAATTTCTTAACTGCGTTCAATCTCGTAAGACTAGCAGTCGTCGGACAGATTTCTGGCAGAGGTAAATGAGTTGATCTTCGGAGCCTGGAACTGATCGTCGGTGATTTTCACCACGGACAGTGAAGGTTTGGCTTCGATGGTGAGAATGCTAAACCCTGAGCTACCGGTAGCTTGAACACCGCAGTGTCGAAAACTTGGGAAGACAGATACACTGAATATGATATAAATGGAATAAAAAATTGGCATTGGTAATTGAAAGGGAAGTATGTTCATTGAATGTTAAGACTCACCATTGTAGTAAGGTAGGAGCCTCGAACTCGGATTGGGCATTTTGAATGGAACATGCTTCAAAGGTACATTCTGCTTTCTTCAATTTATCAAAACATACCAACGGTGTATATTTCAAGGGTGGTCGGTTTTAGAGCCCTATGATGTTTTGACTTCAAAATTTCATAACTAATTCCATGAAGCTTTAAAAAAATATGAAACGACTTCAGCCAATTCTCCTTGTCTTTCAAGTAAAATTTTTTGAAAAATATTTCAAGGTGTGTCACCTCCCTAAAATTCAGTTCCAGTCCGTAGATGGTCCACTTATGGACCTCTTACCTTAGTGGAGACTAGGTTTCAAACCCCAAATAGCAAATAACAAATGGATGGGAGCATCCTAACTACTAATGCAAAAATGACCCTCCTCGTTCAATCTAATGGTTGAAATCTTGTTAGTTTCTGAAATAAACTTGATTTACTCGTAATTAGAGTTTTGGACCGGCGAGAAATGGAGATCCAAACTCTGATTGAGAGTCCGTTGCCATGTAAGCATTTGGTTGCCATGTAGGCAACCAAATGGACGACGGACTTTGGATTGTGCTTCCTTGTGTGAAAGGTCAAGAGGCCAAAATCTTGACAAAAAATGACGGACTCTCAACCTTGTGTTGTAGTATGAATTGGCCCTAATAATAAAATTTAGTGTTTGCAACACTTACTATATTAACCCTAAAGGATCATACGGCCAATAGGTGGCTTCTACAATATAGTTTTTGCACCTCCATTCTTTCAAGGGTTGAATGTTAATGTCAATTGCTAATGTCACCAAGACAATAAATTAATTTAAACATTAATTGCAGGCATGTGGAGCTCTAAAGAATGGTCATTCCATTGCAAGATGTTGATTAATTTTGCAAAACTTTGTAGATAGATTGCAGATAATGTCACCACAATTTTTTAATTAGAATGAACATAGTTTGATTGACATTAAATTAATACTCAACATTAACATTAATTGTCAACTAAAATGATAATTAAGTGAATGAGGTGATGGAGAAAGTAAATGATTATAGATAACATAGCACTAAATTTCATATCGACATTGATGTGAAATCCCCTGTAGGCACAATGCAGGGAGGGTGGCTAGATATCCGGGCGTTAGTAGTCAACATCACTGCCAATCCGGGGTCGTCGCAGTCATCTTCTTCCTTTAAAGTACCTGCTGATGGTACTCCTTCCTCCAATTCGTTTTCAGCTTCAAGCTCGTCGAAGATTCCCTCCTCAGATGTGACGCCCTTTTCAACACTGTCGGCTAACTCTCCAAACTCTATTAGCCCTATTGCTGGAAAAGTTGCGCTTGGAAATGGAATGGCTGCTGTTCTTTATGCCGCTGGGGCATTCTTACGGCTTCTGAGCCATGGTGACAGAGCTTCCAGACGCGGACTGCGTAAAAGCAATGAGAAGTTCCAAAAATCTAAGGACCTTAAGATGATCAACTGTGTCCCAGATATTACTATTAGCCCTGAGACTCGTATCTTCTCTATTTCCACCAATGGCGGTCTAACATCGTTGTTTATTTCTCGGATTTCATCCGTTCTGAAAGGCGGGTGGAGCAAGCTGAAGAGCCCTGAATCACTGCCTACTATGCTGGCTGGAATTCTTCCTCCATCGTAAGTTTCCGTTAGTGATGAGGATGAAGGTTTTAGTATGTTTGTCACAAGTATATATTTATTGGGGTGTAGCTTGCGGAATTGAGTGATTTTTGAATCATATGCGGAGCTGTTTGCAACTTCTCTTGGACCTAATATTTCTTCTTGGATTTCTAAGAATGTGTTTGGCATCATGCCAGGTCTCTTGCTTTGTCCCAGCACGGTCAAGAKACATTCAGAGGTGACATTAGTGATGGAGCATTCTTTGGCTTAAAGGGCTATAACTCTCTGGGAACGGTTAAAGAGCCTAAAACAGGTTTAGAATTTCCAACGCAGCTCTCTTGCAACAGCGTCGATGGMCAAGCTCGCGATGGAAGGCCTTCGTGCCAGGTACGATTCATTTTCTGGGCAGGGGCGTTGTGACTTTGTGACCCGCTTTGGCCATTGTGCCCACGAAATTTCCTTCAGTTTGCCAAGTCAACAACACCTGATATTGTCCAAATGCAATATTCAACAATTATGGGTTTATGTTTTCACCACTTTTATTTTGATACATTTTTTAATTTGCATTTGCTTTTTAACTCTGCAGATATTGGCTGGCGTTGGAGCCCGTAGCAAAGAAATTATGAAGTTCAAATCTATAAAAATTTACGCATTCGGCCTTTGTAAGGAGTTTCTTCGGCGCTTTCATTCATGAGTGTTGTACGATTGGTGCTTGAGTGGTGTCAATTGACCTTTTCTTTGGTCATGTCTAGACTTCCTTGCATGTAGTTGCCATTGATATCTTGGAGACTGAGCCTTCCTGTAGTTTCTCTAGCTCTGTGCTAGAAGTGTACACATGGATGTACTTAACGTTCTGTTTGAACATGACAGATGTCCAACCTGATCACTTGCGTGGTCAGCTTGGAGAGAAGTACAAGGGCTTTACTGCGGAGGAGCTCAAGAACCGACCAGAYATCTTGGAAGATCTTCTCAGGTAGTGTCTAGAAGCTGAATTACCACCGWTCGACCTCGATTTTTTCCCTACACCCTTTGTTGTGAACAATTTTTACGTTGAATTATCTTAACTTAGTTGTCGAATTAGTAGTCATCTGCTGTCTGAGGTTTGTGGCTCGATTTCTTGCGCTATGCTGGAAGATGACAATTGGTAGTTCTTGTTTACAGGCCTCATGAGGTAGAGATGACTCTGCGTTTGGTGGTACATTACAAAGGCCTGAAGATGGATATGGTCCGCAAGTGAGTTCCATTCTCCCGCTTCACCATGTCCATTTTTGTATATCGAGTTCTAGTATTACTATGCAGACTCGATGGTAAAATAACTGTACTAGAGGAAATTGCACTGTTTTTTCCATGCTCTTGCAATGTTTCTTGGATTGCAATGTTCTTTTTGATTTCTTTCATCATTCACCATAAAATTGGTTGTGTAATTTTGCAGTGCTTTCCAAGATTCTCTTCGGMGCAGACTGAATAAGGTCWTATGCTAAACCTTGTTCTCCTCCTYGTGCGTTCAAATTCTCAAGCTAATTTTTCTAGACTTCTTTCCTTGGATTAACCAGGTGCATTATGTTTTATTTTATATTTTGTGACGCTGATCTATTTATTGATGTCAAAATATGTGAGACCTACAGATAGAAGGTGGGGCCAATGACGAGGGATTGCAGACATTTTGCTCGTACTTGTCCGACGATATTCGTCTCTATCAGGTGTGTTCTAAAGTGGTTTAATTTGATCTCTGATTTCTCTATACATGATCACGTCGCTTCTCGTAAAGTTTTGGAGAACGAAGAGTATGCCATGGTCCTTTAACTGTGATTACTATGATGGATTTCAGGGTAGCACAATTGACATTCGGTGGCAACCAGGTGGGCGACTTCGAACAGAAAGTAAGTACCTATTCTTCTCCTCATGGTGTTGCAGATATCGTTTATTGATTTTTGTTTCTCCTTGATGAGGAACTAGTTTGCAGAGGGCTGAGCATCTGGGATATCCGTCCCTGCAGCGATATTTTGAGTTACTGACGGTGGCTGACTGATGCTATGAATGCAGTTGAGGGTCGCCGTGTGGGTGTTATTCATAGCCATCCACTTTGCCGTAAGTTCATTCTTAATCACTTGTGTCCTTACAACTCGATTGAAATGATTGAACCAAGATACAGATTTCTGTTCAGATTTCAGTCCTTTTAATAAAAAGGTCTGCTGACATTCGACATGGTTTGATTATGTACAGAGGCTTTCTTTGATCTCTACATTGGGGATCCACCTGTCTCTGCAATTGCAAAGCAGGAGATTGGTGCAAATTTGGCACGCATTCTAGGGGAAAGAATTTAGCTGGAGGTAAAGCCAAGACTTGGCGAGGTTCTTTTCAAAATTCTTTTAGATTCTATCGAGATATTCTTTGTATATACTCTTATCTTGGTCCTTAGATGTATTTCGCACATACTACATTTTTTTCAAGGCACTTCAGTTCTCTTGCAGTGCAACTGTAACATAGTCCCGCGCTTACTAAAAACCCAGAACTGTTGCCCTTGTGGTGGCCTAGAAGTGGACACCCTCGGTTACCGTATCGAAAGAGACCATGTTCCCGCATTTTTCATTTTTTTGTAAATGTTGCAAGCCTCGAGTGACTGGTTCCATATATGTGTTACTCTTTGAGTGGAAATTGGGCGATCAGTGCTTCCGTAGCTGAGTTCATATGCCCACTCGTTCTTCTGAATGGTTTGCTTGCATTTTGTGCGGGTTTTAATTCCTAGTGTCACTCTCACAGACGTTCAGACACCCATCCGGGACCTGAAGTGAAGACTTCTATTCACACCATTGTAATATCATTAAACAATTGTATTGAAAGAAAATTTCTAAAAAATAATGAGGCGAGTTGTTATAGAAGCTTAACCCTTAAAGGACTGACCTATCACCGCGGGCGAAGGCGGGGTGCAAAATGCATTGCTTGACCGAGGGGAAAAACACTGCTTACGCACATGTTTAGCTTTGGATAAATTGTACAAACCAATACCTCATGCTACCCATTCAAAAATTGCGAGAAGGACAGCATGGCACAAAACACTTTCATGTGAAAATCTTTGAGCTCCAGGAGTTTTCAACATTCTCAACTTCAATTATTTCGTTAAATTGGCGGCCTCAAGTCTGTGTAAAACTCTCACCCGACAGCAAAGAAAGAATGGAGGGTGGGTGGTCATGCATGATTCAAGCTAAGGTCTGTCGGACTGCAAATTACAATGTGTTTGAACAACTGAAGTCCGACGTATCTATCTTCGCACTGTCTGCAATCGGCAGCCCCATGGCACTGCGTATAAATCAACTCGTGACGAGCGATAAATTCACAACTCCAACTAGCTTATGAAAAACTAAGCAATCGCCTTCCTTTTCCTTGCAATTTGATACTACTCAGACATACATACATTTTCATCTGAGGTTTGAGCCAGAGAAGATGGTGAGCACCAGTGCCATGAGCCCGRCARCGRCKACGGCGTTSGCTSCCTCGGGCCAGCTCCATCGCTGCACTGCTGGAAACGATGATCCCAAAAGCGACACAGGAGCCACCGTCGTCGTCTTCGTTGCCAATTCTGCATCCGAAGCTGCTGACAACAGAAGTGGACGACCAAGGTTCGCCTGCCGCCTCGGAGAGCCAACTTGTAACTGCAAACATTGGACCTGCACTGTGTGCAACGGTTGATCATGCATAATTATGACATATCTCCGTCTTAATTAATTAGGGTGGAGCTGATTTAATTTTGTTTAGCAAGATGCTGCTCTTGCTCACTGGTGTTAATTTTACTTGGAAGCTTAGATTCGATCGAGTCTGATCGAGATTAAAGATTTTTAATTACGTGTGGACACCTGTACGTCCATTGCTAGTTACTGTATTCAGGTGTGGAGTTTCAGTGTGGCATTCAAGTTGCTAGAGAATGTCTGAAGAGAATAAGCTAGTACCGACCAGCAGCTTAATGATGTCGATCTGGGAGTCAGTGAGATTCTTTAGGTGTCTTGAAATTGGAATTGGCAAGTTGATTGGTTGATTGAATAAATAATGGAGTGGAAATTATTTCTTTAGCAACTGAGTGACAATTAACTCATGCTCTGTAGATTTCTTTCTTGGATTTGGATTTCTGATTGTGAAGTTTGTGATTTTAAGGTGCATAGTTAATCTATAAAGGACCGAGGCCATTTTTTTTGTGAAAAAACACTAAAAGCTGTCATAATTTCTTGGAAATTGATTTTTTTGGACATCTAACCGTAGGATCTTACACTAACTAGAATGAAGATGTGTGGAAAAAATTTCAGAATTTTTGGACCCACACATTGTGAGATATCTGCGTTCGTGGCGACTTTCAAAAAATTGGTGATATTATGTTATTTTGGCACTTTTTACAGACCGCGCAGTTTGAAATCTAAACTTGCCATAGATTTCTAGAATCTATACTTGACCTAGATTTTTGAAATCTATACATGTAGAGATGTAGTGATGTACTAGATATTTCAGACTGTGCGATCTGAAATCTAAGAATACTATAGATTTTTGGCATCTAGATATGTCATAAATCTCTTAAAATCTATACCCATCCTAGATGTCACTTCACACTTCTGACCGCGCGGTTCGAAAATGGCACATGGAATACCGCCAATTTTTTGAAATTTGCCATGTTTAAAAAGGTCATTGCAAGAAAGATCGGCCGTTTTTGGTAGCGTTTTGCGCAGTACTTCCGATTTTTTCGAGAATACTGTATAATTAGAAAAAAAATTAGAATTTAAAAAAAATATATATTTAATGCATATTCCTTCGAGAAGAAGGTACCCAGGAAGGAAAAGTATAGGAAAATTCTCTAAGTAGGAGAACAAGAAATGTGAAAAATCTCATGAAAATAAGTACTTTGATTTTTAATTTAAAAAAATAGGTAAAACAATTTTTTTTTTAAAACTAAAAATTGGCAATTTGGGAAGACTTCATGGTGAAGAGATTTCACTAAAAGAATGATCTTAAAACCATCTTGTTTGTTCAAAAGTGCGCGTGCAAGGGAGCCCTATTCGCACCTATGTAGAAGAAATAAAATAATGTTTTTTTAAATTCTCTTTGCTAGATACATGAATGCCTAGTGTGGGAATAGATCTTAGAAATTTTGTCTCTAGATTATTAATTTTGGATACTCCCCAGTACTAAAAAACCCTAAACTGCAAAGTGTGACAAATTAGCTAAATCAAAATTTAAATATAAAATGATTTTTTTAAATTTCTGAAAAATAAGGGATCTGATTACTATCAAGTTAAACATCTCCAATAAAAATTTCAGGTTGATTGGATTCATGCTCCAAAAGTTATAGCACATGACAACTTCGTCATTGCAAGTGTAACGCAAAGTAGGACCGGTCTTTCTTGCAATCACCCTAAAGTGAAAAAAAACAAGTTTTGCAACACATTGCTAGACTAGATTATTTGACTTTCAACCTTTCTAACTTTAATTATTTGCACTATAGGGTTTTGAGCTTTAAATCTTTATGGTGGAGAATTGTGTTGAGAATCTAGGGTGAAAAAAGAATTTTAAATTTACTTAATTTTCATTCTTTAAAAAATTGTTAAGTAGAAGTAGGTACAAGATTGAAGGATAATCTAATTTATTAAGGTGGAACTAAAATGTACTAATCCTAATGGTGGGATTGTTGTAACTTGTAACATTCAAACTAAACCAAAAAGAACATTCTCTCTTCTTAAAATTGTAAAAATTGCATTCAGAAATGAATCCTACAAGTTATTTTTTCAAGAAGATGCTCCAATTCCAATTGGATTTAGGGTTTAACTTTCTCATAACAAACCCAAATGGCATGAATCAAAACTTTCCATGTAGACAAAAATATAATCTATGAGAAAAAAAAATTTAATTCAAATTTTTGATATTTTTTTTTCCTGCCCCCCTCTCCCCTCCCCTCCCCTCTAGGACAAGTATAAATTTCAAACCAAATATTCTAAACCATCTAGGACAAGTATAAATTTTAAACATCTACAATAAGTATATATTTCATACCATGCATCCTAAATTGTAAAAGTGCCAAAGTTGCGGATTGGTGCAGTTTTCATAATATTCACCATACATTCAAGCACAATACATCTTTTATAGACTGGCATCCTATGTTACAAGTGAAAATTTCAAACTTTTTATTCCATTGTTTAATTGATATACTCTCTTTGAACTCACTTATCGTTTTAAGACTAAAGCCCACTATCTCTTGGAGGTCCTTATACACAAAACTTGCTTTGTTGTAAATAATTCACACATTACATTATGCATTAGAATCAAAATATCCATTATTTTCAAAATACAATACATTCTATCAAAAAATAATGTAACATTTTTTTAAGGTAACACATGGAATATTATTAGTATTGAGATTTTATAAGAAACAATACAATAATATTCTAAAATAGAACTTAGAAAGGATATAAGTATCATTCTCAGTAATTTCTAAATACCTTGATTCATCTCTAGGATTTGAAATTTTGTAAAGATATACAATAAACAATAACTTTTAAAAATAATTTAATGTTGATTTGTGAACCAAAGTTGTAGATTTGAATTATGAATGACATTTGTACATTTCAATTTATAATATTTACACATTGACAACGGATTTGAAAAAACATAAGACCATTTAAGTATTTTACAATGACAATTGCCAAACCAAAGCTCTTATGCTCCATCTCATGAGCCCACTAACACTACTAGAGAAAGGGGTGTTTTAAGTATAGTCCTAGAGATAAGGTTTAAAGTAATGACCTTTTTAGGAGATTTTTAGTAAGAAATTACTAGAAATATGAGTCATTTTAGTAAAATTTGACTAGAAAGACATGTATTTTTAGTAAACTCTATTGTTGACAATTCTTTTTGGAATAGTAGTATTATTGAACTTTTAATTTAGTGCAATAGTGCTTACTTATTGTTGTTCAAAGAATAATTTATCGATTGTAAAATTATTGATTTCCACTATATTAAAGCATAATTATCTACAATCAATCATGATTTCAACTTAGCATAGTAACTATTGATTAATATAAAATTGAAAGAAGAATCCAATGAATTTTAGCATGCATTATTTGGACACCATATGAAATCAATAAGTTCTGAACTTTTCAAGTATTGTCTATTGGTGTATTATAAAAACCAACACTAGGCTCTTATAGATTTTCATTTCAAGATTGTGTACATCTTGTCTAATCAATATCTAAGAAAAAATGATGTTGTGGGGTTCAAATATAGGTGTAAGCATTTTGGACAGGGTCAATTGTGGGTGTACCTACCTTAATACTATTGTTGAAGAAGAACCTTGCATTTTAATTGGAGACAAAAGTTCATCAAGTTTGTTAACTCTTAAATGACCCTAAGGACAGAATGTGTCCTTGACCAATTTTTTAAGTTAAACAAAACAACGTATCAAAATGTTGGCTTTTTGTTCAATTTAGAGCAAATTCTAGAAGCTAAAGAAATTCCAAGGTCATTTTGGGGTTAAACCCCAACCTTCAATCAAGTCAAGACTTCAACCACGTCATTGAACCCCTCTCACCTTGAGGTAGGAAGTTCATAAAATACCTACTTACCCCCCTAAAGACCAACCTGCATTTTTTTTTGGCAACTTAGCATTTTTGGGCAATTCAATATGAATTATTTTTAAATTTTTAAATTTTTAAATTTTTCATACAACTTAGAGACAAGATTTTTCTCTAAGGCCCAACTATTTCACAACTTCTGACTACACAATTTAAAAGTTATTGTATGGTATGTAGTTTTTTCATCCCAGTCGGGAAGTCTAGGCAAATCATAAGAGATCACTTATTTTATAAACAAAAATTTGAAATTGTTTTTCTCTAATTTTTATATAAATGGAAAGCTTTGAATCATTCCATTTTGATTAATGAGATGAAAGTTATGACAAGTTTTAATTTGCAGGCAATTATGGATTCTCTACTCTAACCCAAATTTTGAAGTCTTTTATTTAATTTAATTTTTAATATTTCTGGAAAAAGATAAAATTATAGGATGTAGATTGTTTACTACAACAATACAACCATTGGAATTGGCATTTTATGATTGCATAACTATATTGTTAACAATTTAGTATTTTGAATCATTCTCCACTTCTTTCTACTTACCATTTTTTCTTATATACTGTACAATTCTAAATGGTCTCAAATTTTTCAAGCATGAACACAACTCACCTTTGAGAATGAATCCAAAGAAGCACCAACAACATGGAATTTTTTTTCATACAAATGTGCCCTTGTGAAGTGCCTCTACCTTATTTTTTGCAAAAAATTTGATAGATTTTTGTCAATTCAAACGCTACTACCTTGAAATCCACATGGTGGAATTTTTTTGAAATTCCTTCAACATCTTCTCAAACCATCATACTACAAGATCCTATATTTATATGAATCCAAAAAATGTTTATTTTCCTAGAATTTGGTCCTAGTACTAAAAACCGTAATTTTGGAGCATTTTGGGTGAAAACATAGTCAAAGAATTTTAGGGGTTAAGGGCTAAAAATTAGGTTAGGTATGTTTTTTAGAGACTCCATACTTACCCACAAACTAAAACTCCTCATAACTTTAGGCTCACCAATCCAAATGGAATGGTTCAAAGCTTTCCACTTATATATAATTGTAAAGAACCAATTTCAAATTTTTATTTTTTCAAAAAGTAATTTTCAAAGAAGTTTTTTGGGGTGCTCGAGCTACCCGCCGACCACTGAAAATCACATATCATGCAATAACTTTTAATAGTGTAGTCAAATGTTATGAAAATTGTTGGGCCTTAAAGCTACTCCTCGGACACACGTTGTTTAAAAATTTCAAAGAAAAATGATAAAAACTCCATTCGTAGTGAGCTGCCCAAAATTGCTATGTTGCCAAAAAAACGCAGTTTGGTCCTTTTAGGGGTTAATGCAAGTCCCTTCATTTTTTTTTGTAGAGCTTCACAAAAATTAGCCAAGAATTTTTGAAGTTGAAATGTGGTGGCATCAATAGCACCCACCTCCTGAAATGTACACTATTTTGTACATTGCTAGTGCAATGAGAAAGAAAAATGTACCTCTATGTTACAAGTTGCTTTTAGAGCCCAAGCACTTTAAAAAATCCTCCTACCTAACTTGTACTCCACCTCAAGCTTACTAATGCAAGGTAGGTGTAGGTTGAGCCTCACATTGATTGTGAATGTTACCTTTCAACTTACTTGTTCCTTTGTACTCATCTAAGTTAAGCTTTTAGCACCTTTTCTCAACAAGGGCGGAATTCACAGAAAGGGGTTAGTTGCAGTAGCCAGACGCAGAATCAAATGAACTCAACCACCCTACCAACTCCAATTGCTCAGTAAGTGAATCACGGCCGGGGTGGACTGGTCCCCTCGTGTCCACCACCCTTGCTCGGCCACCCAAAGTGATTCCAGGGGTGCAAGTAAAATAAAAAAAAAACTTATTTGGGACTTGATTAATATACTTTGAACATTTCCTCTACCTAATTTGGGGGATTTGATTGCAAATATGAATTCAGAATTTGCAAATTCTATCATGGACGAAAAATGAAAAATTTCAGAGTTTTCCCAAGGGGACAAGCGAGGGGGGCAGTTCACCCCGGCCATGAATCATTCCCGTTATCATTGGCCAAGGCGAATTGACCCCCTTATTGCCCCCTTTCTTTATCCCTCAAGAAAAGACTGCAATTCTTTTATCTGTCACATATGATACTATTTGAAAATTTTGAATTCATTTTTGCAATCAAAGGCCACAAATTAGATAGAGGAGGTGAAAAAATACAACATTGATGCGGCACAAAATAGGGGGCAATTTTTACATTTATCTTTTGATGGGGCAATGAGGGGGGCAATTTGCCCTAGCCATGACGTTACTATTGGAGATGGTAAATAAAAAGGTACCCAGTAATTATAGGAGGAGGCTCTGAGATTGTGGCCAGTGAGGGAGAATTGACCTCCCATATTGCCCCGCTAGAAGGTAAATGTAAAAATTGCCCCTTGCTTTGTGCGACATTGATTTTGTATTTTTTTCACCTCCTTGGTTAACTTGCAAACACAAATTCAGAATTTTCAAATTTTTATCATATGTGACAAATTAAAAAAATATAATGTTTTCTACAGGGGTAAAAAGGGGCAATAAGGGGGTTAGTATGTGAAATTGCATGGGCATTTTAAGGTAGGAGGGGCAAGAACTACTCATCTAAGAGCTGTGATTGAGTTTTGAGTAGATGAAACTTCTTGAACTATTTTTCAATAAATTTTCCTCAGAAGTCAAAAGAAATTGGCATCTAATCCTAGTTGTTTCATATTTTTTGGAGCTTTTTGGAATTATTTATGAATTTTTGAAGTTGAATATGCTCATGCTTCAAAACTGTCAAATGTACATTGTTTGTGTAGTCTTGTAAAGATGAAAAAAGAAACATATACAAGTAGTGTACACTTGAGGAAGTGGGTGGTTTCAGAACTTGAGCGGATTTTGAGCCTCCTACCTTGCAATCACTCCTAGGAATGGTTCAAAAATAGTGCACACCGTTTCAAAAATGGATGAACTTTTTTGAAGAGAGAAGTAGATAGTTGGTGCAAGTGAGTGGTTTTTGGCAATTAGGCAAGTGATGAGGGCTACTACAATGTGTGGTTCTTGCTAATAAATATGTTTTTAATTCAATGAGCGTATTATATACATTCATCTCATTGTAGAGGCTTAACTCTCATTTACAAATGTTAGTGAAATTAATGAACTGCATTGGATTTAAGGACCTTCATGAGCATCTTAAGCTTTGTCATTTCTTGCTTCTACCAAAAACATGCATGAAATGTGCCATGATCCTTTAGGGATTAAAGCGCAAAAGTTTTTGTTGAGCCTTGTTGGTAGTCAAAAGGGACTTCTAGATTTTTTAAACCCTAATGTTTTTTTGGTCAAAAATTAGAACATACTAGAAAAATAAAATAAAGCTTCTAAAACAGGTCTACTAATCAATATATATTCCCTTTTTTATAATTTGTAACCATACAATCCCATTCTTGACTAGTACGAAGGCCTTGCATAAAAAAATTTGGGTTTTGAAACCAAGGCATCTAAGAGGATATAACCAAGCAAAGAACAACGCAATGTTTTTTCCAAGGTTGCCCAAGCTTTTGCCAAATGGCTTCGTTAAGATTTCAACCCCATAACTCATCTTCTACTTTGCAAAAAGATCTAAAGACTTCAAATTTCGATTAGATTCTCAAGTCAAGAAGTAGTATCAAAATATCAAAGTCAAATGATGCTTTGAATTAGAGGTCAAATTTAAATTATGGAAAAACAAATTGTTGGATCTTGACTAGAAGGTTGTTTAATATTCCAATCTCAAAAGAAAATATAAGAAAAAGAAAATCTAGTAATTCATTTGGATGCTCCCAAACCTCCCATAACATTCAGTAGCCTACTATGGCACTGCCCTGGCTTAGGGTAGATGGTGTGGAAAATACCACACCCAACAGCCTTCATCAGTAGATAATTGGACATATGGAGGATGCAGAGGATGTTGGATGTGGAATATTCTACACCATCATTGTAGAGACCATGCTTGCTACTGAATGTTATGCCATAAATAATTTGAACTTAAAAGAGCTTTAGGAATTAAAATACCCTTTTTATTTTTTTTTTGGAAACACATGGACAATTTTCCATTGATTGAGGAAAGAGTACAGGAACTAGAGGAGCAAGTCCTCAGCAACAATATTTTCATTTTCAGACCACTAAACCACTTTTACTCCCCATCACTTCTTTATTTAAAAAAAAATGGAAACGACCCAAACTAACAACCACCATAACCACGACCAACAAATCATGTGAGACACCTCGGAGTTAAGGTAGGAGGCTCAAACTCATAATGGGCATTTTGAACTTAACATGAAACAGAGGTACATTTTGCTTTCTTCAATGTACAAAAATGTACAATCTATATAAATTTTAGGAGGTGGTTGCTTTTAGAGCCCTATGGCATTTCAACTTCAAAATTTTACAACTAATTCCACAAAGCTCCAAAAAATATGAAACAACTTGAGCCACATGTCATTTCCTATTGTCTTTCAACAAAAATTTACTGAAAAATATTTCAAGATGTTTCACCTCCCCAAAATTCAGCTTCACTGCTTAGATGATCGCTTTACAGACCTCCTACCTTAGTTAAACCTCCCAATCGTTGGGAGGGCCAGGTTCTTGATCGTGAGGTGGGAGCAAATTCCAAAAAAATAGTCTGTAACCAAATATTGTCAAATCGTAAAATACACTTTTTGGTAAAAGCATCTTAAGAAAATCTATAGGGGTTGGTTTTGTACATTTTAACCAAAAAAAATCTAGAGGGGTTGGTTTTAAAAACAGGTTGCAACTATTAAGTGCAGTTACCGTACGTGGTTGGTGAATGAATCATCSAGGAGGTCACATCCACATAAAATTTCCTTTCCTTTCCATCTGCAAAGTGAGTGTTGCTGGTCTGGTCACTCACTCACTGTTTCGTTTTTCAGCAGTTTTTTGTGCAAATGGGGTGGTAACTGKCTGCAGTGTGAACACAAAGACTTTTTCCATCAACTTCAAGATCTCTTGCGTTCACACAGCAGATCGCAACTTAGTGGTCACTACTACTTGCAGTGTTGCTACACTCCAAATCAAAGTAAAAGTCATTTTCTAATTTTAAATTCATACAAAAACTTCAAAATTCAAAAGCTTTCACATTGAAAGCCAATTGCCACAAAAGAAATTCAAAGTAAATGTAAACGTATTAAAAAAACACTCAAAAAAAAAACTCAAAAATCCATAACTTTCTCACCATGAGTCGAAATGCCATGAAACAAAGTGGCCATGCATTGTTCCTTGCTGAGGACTTTTTGATGATACAAGATTTGCAACTAGGGGATGCATGGTCCGAGAGATCTCAATTTAGCAAAAAAATAAAAACAAAACAATACGTATATACGTCCATACACACGTATGTTCCAGGGCTTTTTTTTTTTCATTTTTTACGAAGTGTCACAGTGGCGATATTAAATGTTACAATAGTGCTCCAAATTACAACATTCATCTACATATTGGATGTATAGTATGGTTTTCATCCAAAATTTGGCGATTTCATCTATAATTTTTATAAAATTGAAAGTTGTTTGGCGATTTCATCCAAGTTTTTTGCCATTATTTTTGGTGTTTTTTTGCCAAATTATTTTTCCTAGTGCAATCTGGCACCGGAAAGCCAAAAAAAAAGCCCTCGTATGTTCATATATAAAGGTATGGACTAGTGTGTCCTATGCTATGTCACTGTCAAAATAAAATTAAAAGTATTTCTTTTAATTCATGCAACTTTGGAATTCAATAGCTTTCACATTGTAGGTCCAAACGCCACTAACCTAAGCCCATGCATCCCTCCTCGTTGAGGGCTTTCTAATAGTACCAAGAAGGTGACTAAGGGACATATAGTCCCAGAGATCTCAATATAACAAAACAAAACAAAACAAACTAACTTAAGGTATAAATGTATCCATGGATGGTCGTATCTTTTATAGTAAATGCAAAATGGGCCCTTCTTTCATTTGTCATGTTTTCATCCACTCCATTATTCATTCATTCTAATTTTTAATGGCATCCAAATATCTTTCAATGAAATTTTGCACCTTCAATGAAAAGAATTTTGGTGTTGTTTGCTATGCAACAAACTTTGTTCTAGTTCAGTAAAATGGCTATTTTAAACTATGACACTCAATGGAGAATGATAAGGTAAGTGCACCTAATTATAACTTATATTTATCTATTGATTTTTGCTTAAAATGTAGAAACGTCATTTATGAATGGTAATACATTTAAGGTTAGTGTTGGGAGTTGGGACTATTTTAAGTGTTGTTGGGACAATTTCAAGTGTCTTTAGTTTTAACTCTTGTTTTCATTGACCTTACTTTCCATAAGTAGGTGCAATTTAACACTCAATGGAGGACATCCAGTCATTGTTTATGATTTCATGGTACTCTTTCAATTTGAACATTGTAGTTAATATAGAATAAAGAATATAAAGGTTGAAAGTTGACATTGAGTTCATCCACCTCAATAAGTATATAGTACTTTTTATTTATTTGACCTCCAACAAGTTAGTCTATGTAATAAATAATCCATTGGAGTATGTCTCACACTCTCACCTCTTAAGACTATAAGAAACAAAATGAAATGTATTGCATTAAACTTCATTGTTACAATCTTGCAATTCCTAGCACAACTACACAAGGACTACCTCAAGGATTTTAGATTTTTTTTTTTTTATCAAACTTGTGATTGTAAGAAGTTGATTGAATGGAATAGAGTGTGGAATTCACAACTTAAATCAAGTGAAGTAATTTTGAGTTTCATTTTTTATATTTCATTCAACCTTCAAAATTTTGGTTGTACTTGGATTTTGAAGACTCCAATATCTTTGGAGAGGTTCTAGCAAAAATAAAATTTAGATCTACAAAACTCAATTAATTAGTTGTTTAGAAGTTAAGCAAGTTGTTTGTGATACATTTCACTTTGTTTCATTTAGAACCTTCAAAGTTAAATGAACTCATCATAAACTTTCAAGTGAACCATCATGTAACTTATTTTGTACCTCCAATATTTGAATTGATCAAAAAATTAAGTATGTAAGGTTATATATAGTCTGAATAGGTCATAGTGTGAGACATACTACAATGGATTATTTATTACATAGACTAACTTGTTGGAGGTCCAAAAAAAACAAAAAAACTGAAAACTAAAGTTGCACAAGATTCTTCTAAATAATGGATAACCCTAAAGCACCACATCATCATTGAATGGCCAATTGAAAATTTGGTTAGGTTCCTACAAAATAAATTTTTATGGATTTTTTGGAAACTTTGACACAAAGTGTAGATATCTTCCCCCTTGGCAAGAATATAATTTTTTTTTATCAAGTTCTTGGATCAAAACTTACGTTGTACAAATTTTTTCAAGTAATGAGGAGAGCTTTAGGTACTATAAATTCATAAGTGTGTAAGCTCCTTCTCCACCTTTGGAATTTGACAAGTATGTAGTTTACATGATACAACATGCATCTATCAAAACAACACCCATCTTGTATTGCAAAAATCTCACTTCAGGAATTACAATATACTGATCCTATTAGATAGGTTTAGAAAAAAAAATCTTTATCTTTAAACTCTACAATCCTTCAATCCTTGCAATCAAAGCTTTTGAATTTTTTTCGTACACATTTCCATAGAAGTTGAGGACAAATTTGTAGGGTTGAACTCGATAGATTTTTTTTTCAATAACCTACAATATGACAATTTATGCCTTCCATGCCTAAATCGTGTTCTAATCCTTTAAAGTTTAACCCCTAAATGTTTTTGACTATGTTTTTGCACAAAATGCTCCAAAATTGCCATTTCTAATAGAAGTACCAAATTTTAGAAAAAAAAATCATTTTTTGACACATGTAACCATAGGATCCTGTAGTACGCTAGTTAAAAAAGATGTGGAAAATTTTTCAGTAATTTCCACAATGTAGATTGCAAGATATTAGCGTTTGAATTCACAAAAGTCATTTTTTTGGTCCTGCAAAAAAACGGGCAGCTCCACTGTACCAGCTCACATTTGTATGAAAAAATGTTTGAAATGTTGGTTATTCTTTGGATTCATTCTTCAAGGCAAGTTGGTTACATGCTTGAAAAATTTCCAATCATTTGAAATTGTACAGTATATAGGAAAAAAGTAGTAAGTAGATAGAAGTAGAAAACGACTCAAACTACTAAATTAAATTTGTAAACAATTTATTTTATGGAATTGAAAAATGCCAATCCAAACGGTTAAAATGTTGCAATAAATTTTTTTGCACCTTCCGTTCTTTTTTTCCAAAAATACTAAAAATTGAATTAAATAATGGATTTCAAACTTTCTTGTAGAGTAGAGATTCTACAAATGGTGCAAGGCTATATTCATTATATGGAGACTTTTTGCAGATTTTGAGACAGATTGCTCGTTACTAGAAAATCCATTTAAAAAATAGTGATTGAAACCAAAAATAAATAATACTTAAATATTAGTGATCCTACAATGAAATTCTAGGAGTTGGTGTTACCTATTTAAAAAAAATACTAGCAAAGAGATAGAGCAATTAATCTTCAAGTCGAGGATAAAAATGAGACTACAAAAAGTCTCAATATAACGAACTGAAATTACTAAGAAGTTTGGAAGTCCAAAAGTGCTCCAAACCTAGAGGCAATGTCTAGACTCTTCTAATTCCAATCATTAAAGAACTACTTTCCTCTTCACTAAAGTAGACAAGCCCATAATCTTTTGCAACCCATTTCCATCAAGTAGACCAACGCATTTTGGTCACTTACTTTTAGCCCCATTTCCACCTAAAATCCCCTCCAATTCCCTTCATTTTATGACAAAATTTGAGAATTCTATGACAAAATGGGGGTAACGTGTCACTCCATTAATAAAGAACATCTAGTATTGAATTAGGTGGTTATAGATTGTTTATAGATTGCTTATGATCCTAGTCTAGGGACGGTTTTGTAATTTCAGGATTGACCACTTCAAAAATTCATAGAAATTACAATTTTGATTGTCAAATTATAATCTTATTTGGATTTGACTCATGAAACAAGTATACATCTGTGAAAAATGTGTGCCCCTTTTGAAATTGACCCTAAGATAGTTATATTGCAAATCAGGGTGGTAATAGGCTTGTCTACCTTACTTACTGACATGTGCCATGACTTTATTAGTCCCCAACCTTGAAAAAGAGGAAAAAACATAATCCAAGCTTCCATTAAAAATTTGCTTAAATCTTGGTCGAAAATAACTACACGTTATAATGTAGGTTCCATGATATGTCTCCTTGGTTGGGAATGGACGGTGCTACCATATTCTTTCCATAACCACACAATGACATAGTAGAGATAAAAATTCATAACTTCTACACTAAATAAGGGTATTAAGGAGACCCACGCAAATTAATTGACATTTCATACTATATAAATATCTGCCTTTAGTGTACATCAATAGTTACTGAAGTATCTAGGGGTTGTACATCATGTTTTGAACATCTACATGTCCTCTTAGTTGTTTGGTTTCCTTAATATCCCTATTCAATGTACACAAGCAACTAAAAAATGCCAATTTTTTCTAATTTGTTAAGTTATTTTTCCAATTTGAACATACGTAACAGACCAAATTATTTCCACAAAGAGGTAAAGTAACACGGAGTTGCTAACATATCACCAACTACGTTAGTAAAGTTGTGTGAACCCAAGTGCAAAGCTAGACTAAATAGTGAAATTAGGTTGCCCATACAATTAGATTGCCTTACCCTAGAAAAGATATTCTAGAAGCCATCAAAGTCAACAACTATTTCTACAACTATTTTCCACAGGGAGAACATGAAGGTGATACCCGGGAGGGTATAAGATTCCAGTATGTAACTATACCCCCAAACTTCCTAGAAATAGAAAGTTTGGGGGGTATAGTTACATACTAAAAGTTTAAACCCTACTCGGTATCACCCTCCCGATCTCCCTAAGTAGTTCATTCCTTCACAAAAAGGATCATGAGTTCCAACTACACCAATAAGGCAATAACTAAGGTAGGAGGTCCATAAAGCACCCATCTAAGGGCTGAAGCTAAATTTTGGCAAGGTGAAACTGCTTGAAATAATTTCAATAAATTTTCCTTGAAAGACAAGAGGAATTGGCATCCAACCCAAGTCGTTTCATATTTTTTGGAGCTTTTTGGAATTAGTTATGAATTTTTGAAGTTGCAGAAAAGTGCATTTCAATGGTCTCTAAAACCAACCACCTCCTCAAATGTAGACCACTTGTACATTGGAAAGTGCAAAATGTACCTCCAAAGCCTAATTGATTTTAGAACCTGCTCCATTTCAGGACCTCCTACCTTAATTGAAATGTTAGTAGTGCATTCTAGTCAAGTAACAAAAAAACCCATATACTGTGGAATACTGGAAAATTAGTGAGGGTTACTAAATGCGTCCACTTCCTTAGAAGAAAAGTGTCCAACCTCCTGAAGTGTACACATTTTGCACGTTTCTGAGGCAATGAGAAAGTAAAATGTACACGTGCTCTACATTTCAGGAGGTGGACGCTGGTAGAGCTTGAGCGCTTCATGAAACTCCTACCCTATAAACCAGTTGCACGGAGTTCTTGTTTGCACAGAAGCAATCAATACCGTCTTGCTCAAAATTATGCTTCCACTACAGTAGAACCTGCAAATTGTCATAACTTCACAGAGCTTCACAGTACTGAGCGTGCAACAGGCTGCGGATCGGAGCCAAGCTGCACTATATGGTGTTTTGAGAGAGATCTTGATTTTCTTTAATTTGCAGAGTACTGGTTGTGCAAGAAGGCTATGGAAGAACGGGGATCATGGCTTGAGGAGAGGATGATGAGCAGCCTTATGGAGGTTTCTGCCGTTTTCAGCACCGTCGTGTTGGCTTACCTTGTGTGGGCGATAGCAGATCGCTGGGTGCTGCACCGAGGACGCAAAGGGCCTGTGCAATGGCCCATTCTAGGTACCGCTCGGCTTTGAATTTCGATCCCTCGATCACTGTATAAATCGTTTCTTCTCTTTCATCTTTGGGTTGTGCAGGCTGTTCTTTGATTCTGAAGGAATTGAATTTCTGTTTCTGTCGTGTAGTTGTTTTCAGATTTTGATCAATTGAATTGGGTTGATAAATTTGAGTCCGATGGGTATAATTTTGGTGCATTTSATCACAATTGTTAGGGGCGACGGTKGAAGTGCTACGAAATTTTCACCAGTTCAACGACTGGGCGGTGTTATATTTCCTCCGAGACGGGCTCACTTTTCGCTGCAAAACGGCGAATGCGAACTACATCTTCACGGCTGACCCTGCTAATGTGGAATACATTCTCAAGACTAACTTTGCTAACTACCCGAAGGTTAGTCGGTTTAATTTTCTGCATTTTGAGTGGCCATTTGCACATTTTAGGATTCACTCATTCGTGGCACTGATAGCAATTTATAAAGCAGTGAGCATAGTGCAAGTTCTTCTTTTTCAGGTAGTTTCACAGGTTTACTGTGAGGAGGTAAACTGCTTCGCATGTGTTACTCTTTAGTTATCATTTCACCTTTTTCCCAAGTGAACGTTATCACATCTAATTGTTCGAACTTGCTACTTGCACTAGAGAAATCCAGGTGTGCAACTTCATAGCCGCAATTCCATAGAGTGCAACTTTGAAATTGCGTAAGTATCGGTTGCTTCACACTGTAAATTCAGACTTTTTTTGCCTGAGTGCACGGAGGCGATGTTCCAAGTTGTTGAATTCGTTGTTGAATTGTTGCTAATAAATTCAGGGGGAAATATTCCACGAAAATTTTGATATATTTCTGGGAGATGGCATTTTCAACGTGGATGGGGAGAGCTGGAAGCAGCAGCGCAAGACGGCAAGCTTTGAATTTGCTTCCCGWAAGCTGCGAGATTTCAGCACTGTGATCTTTCGAGATTACTCCGTGAAAGTGGCATTCATCATCACCAACGCTTGCAGGACGCAGCAGCCACTCGACATGCAGGTCAGTTACTCGATCATACCTTCGAGTCAGCTAAGCTTGGGGGTCACCATTGAAATTCTAAGAACTAGGAGAAAGCATGGATAAGGCAGAATAATGAAATAAAATAACAGTTAGCTACAAAACTCTTAAACTACAGAAATATTTAGGTGTCGTTTGAAATACAGTCAAAGAATATTCTTAAACTATCTCTAGAATGTTATATAATTTATGGGAACAATCTAAAGATATGCAGCTTCATGTATATTCTCAAGACTACTCCTCCTTTTCATGTTTTTTCATTTTAAACAAGGGACTGACACCGGAGCCTCTGAGTTAAGATTGCAATGGGAATAATTCATGCTTATTCCAGTTTATTTGTCTCGTCTATTATCAGTCGCAATTACCCTCCGTGACGTGAGCACAAATCTGATGATTTTCTCTTTTTATATCTAACAAACTCAAAGCTTCAGTTTACACTTTGAAAAGCGTTGTAGGTTTTCTCTTTCCATAATCGGAATCACCAAATAACCCCTGAAMACTTAGCCATGACCCAATCCATCCACAGGGACAAATATGACTGTCTTGAAAAGCAAACTTTATTCATTTGAAGGAGCTTCAAGAAATCTTGTGTAATATATCAATGGAAAGAAGAAAGAAAGCTCTACACGAATCAATACAACAGACTTTGGCGCAGTAAGTTACAATTATTTATTATGGCCCTTCTAAAAAGTGATATTACTGTCTTTACCTTGAATGAGCACTTACAAGTAGACTAATGATTTTCTTCATGGTACTTCAGAGGACATGCCCTGGCATGAAGAGAACCATTGCAACAGCGATTCGAAAACCACTCTCTTTCGAAAACCATTGCAGATGACTTCGAAGAAGCACCCTCTTGCTTACGACTCCAAGGATTTTCTTAACACTATTTCCCGGCCAGAAATCTAACCTAAATTTATGATTGCAATGTGAACGTTACCATTACAGGACTTGTTCATGAGGTTCACTTTGGATTCTATCTTCAAAATAGCGTTCGGGTACGAGATTGACACGTTGAAGCCTGAGCTGCCGGAAGTGCCGTTCGCCAAAGCGTTTGAAATCACAAATGAGGTCACATCCAAAAGGTTTTTGAATCCCTTCTGGAAGTTGCAGCGAGTTTTCAAAGTGGGTAATGAGGCTGCTGTGGTGTCCAGTGCGAAGGTGGTGAATGATTTCACGTACAGTGTCATTAAGGCCAGAAAAGCGGAGCTGACCTTGAGCACAAATGGTCTCGGGAAAGAGGATCTTCATACTTCGGTAAGTGCACWGGTCTGTAGTAGTATGCTTTCAAGATTTTCTCTTTCAGATCTGACTAGAATCTTCCCGTGTATGATGTGAATTTTCTGATGAACCTAGCTGAGGCTTTCAAACATGTGAAGACACAAGATTGCTATCTTCAATAGCCACCAGAGAAATCCAAAGTGTCCATAGACACGAAAGAAAATGAAAATGAAAATGAAAATGGCAATTTAAACGTACTAATAACTAAAATCGTATCCTTGTAAAATTTATTCTTCTTATCTGCACTTTGACCTTGAAGGGTAGTCTGCATTTGTGATATGACAGGCCTCATCATGTTAAGGAGAGGATGATTGGTTGGAATGGTTATATTCCAGCACAGTTAGACACACTGAAATTTGCCAGAATAATGCTTATGATCATACTTGATACACTCTTTCCAATTTAATGTTAATGTTACTCTGTGTGTCGCAATGTGGTACTCACACAGATTACAAAAACATTTGCTCAAATAAAAATGAGATTGGCTTTATTACATATAATTAGTCCGCTTTGGTCGGTTGGGATCAATGGCAGGAATCGATTGTAAGACCCTATTTGACAAAGCAGGGGCCATTGCGAAATGTTTTAGACAGTTCTACCTTACACAAAATCTCCATCGTGCAGGGGAAAGGCGATCTCTTCACCAGGTTCATGCTCTTGAATGAGGAAGGAGGAGAACATCGCTTCACAGACAAGAACTTGCGTGATACTCTTCTGAATTTTATAATCGCTGGAAGAGACACCACTGCTGTCACTTTATCATGGTTTGTGTACATGATCACAGTGCACCCGCATGTTGGTGACAAAATTTTCCAGGAGCTTCTTGCTCTCGACACCGAGTTGCGAGCAGTTAGTAACAGCAACAAATCTGAGCCTGAGACATTAGGTGGGGAAGATGACTTCAATCGACAAATTTTGCAGTTCTCGGAGTTACTGACTTTTGACAGCCTTTTCAAGTTGCACTATCTTCATGCCTGCATCTTGGAGACCTTGCGCCTGTATCCTGCTGTACCAATGGTAACAGAAACTCGTCACCCCGATGTCCATGTCAACTTTCTGTCACGCATTAATTGAGTAATGTCAGGTTTCCTGTGGAGTGTTAGGGCACATGGGTGAAGATGGCCTATATATTACGTACGTAGTATTAAGCTCGCCGACAATATTGAATTATCGTACTTTTAGGTCGATACTCACTAGCAGATGTTATATAATTTTTGGAGGACATCTGTTCTCCGTGTGTGTATTTCCTACTTGCCGCTAGGTCCAGTACTGTAAAGATTGTCCCTATTCTGTGGTTGAGTAGGACCCTCCTTTTGCAAGGACCAATCACCATAGTCGCAGGCCTAGGCATATCCCGTGGAATTTCAATGTTTTGTTATGGGTTTAGGTGGGCGAGGACTCTGCACCAGGCATGGGGCTTTGCAAGCAGTGCTTCATCCACAACCATGCTCCAGATTCAAGTTATTCGGACTATTTCAATGGATTTGTTACAATCTAGGGTGAACCACCATGGCTGGTGAAGGAAGCAGATCTTGGGAAATTGAGTGTTACATTTAGAAACTGCAAAATGGGAGTGGTGGATACCACTTTTATTTCATCTCTTCTCATTAATAGGCCTCATTGAGACTCCATACAGAAGCGGAGTGCTTGATTTTGTGGACCAGCATAGTTTTTTCCCATCTGAAATTTTAGAGTGCATCAAAGATGACTCAACAGATACGAATAACTTGAAACGTAATTTGGTTTTCAAATTAATTGCTCCATTCTCATACCACAAGCCTTGCAGTCTGACACCCATCCCCTGGACTTGTGAATGTGTGCAGGACGTGAAAAGTGCAGTGGCGGATGACAGCCTTTTCAAGTTGCACTATCTTCATGCCTGCATCTTGGAGACCTTGCGCCTGTATCCTGCTGTACCAATGGTAACAGAAACTCGTCACCCCGATGTCCATGTCAACTTTCTGTCACACATTAATTGAGTAATGTCAGGTTTCCTGTGGAGTGTTAGGGCACATGGTTGAAGATGGCCTATATATTACGTACGTAGTATTAAGCTCGCCGACAATATTGAATTATCGTACTTTTAGGTCTATACTCACTAGCAGATGTTATATAATTTTTGGAGGACATCTGTTCTCCGTGTGTGTATTTCCTACTTGCCGCTAGGTCCAGTACTGTAAAGATTGTCCCTATTCTGTGGTTGAGTAGGACCCTCCTTTTGCAAGGACCAATCACCATAGTCGCAGGCCTAGGCATATCCCGTGGAATTTCAATGTTTTGTTATGGGTTTAGGTGGGCGAGGACTCTGCACCAGGCATGGGGCTTTGCAAGCAGTGCTTCATCCACAACCATGCTCCAGATTCAAGTTATTCGGACTATTTCAATGGATTTGTTACAATCTAGGGTGAACCACCATGGCTGGTGAAGGAAGCAGATCTTGGGAAATTGAGTGTTACATTTAGAAACTGCAAAATGGGAGTGGTGGATACCACTTTTATTTCATCTCTTCTCATTAATAGGCCTCATTGAGACTCCATACAGAAGCGGAGTGCTTGATTTTGTGGACCAGCATAGTTTTTTCCCATCTGAAATTTTAGAGTGCATCAAAGATGACTCAACAGATACGAATAACTTGAAACGTAATTTGGTTTTCAAATTAATTGCTCCATTCTCATACCACAAGCCTTGCAGTCTGACACCCATCCCCTGGACTTGTGAATGTGTGCAGGACGTGAAAAGTGCAGTGGCGGATGACGTCCTTCCTGATGGGACAGCAGTAAAGAAAGGCAACATGGTTACCTACCTAGCCTATGCAATGGGGCGAATGCCTGCTTTATGGGGCCCTGAAGCAACAAAATTCAAGCCAGAGAGGTGGCTTGTAGGCGGGGCTGTCCAGCCTGAATCTCCCTTCAAATTTTCAGCTTTCCAGGTAAGCTAAGTAGTCTTTAATCAATTGTCACATCAAAAGTTTGTAAACCTCAGATGTCGTTGAAAATGATGTACAGGTACAGTACATCGGTTATTAGTATAACTGTGTAATAGATCAAACTTTGCTTTCATAATCACAATATAGTCTTACATTCTACTAATGGCAAGCTGCCATTTAAGAGAGCTGGGTTACCACTTACCACCTCACTCCTGGTTTCTCTATTGACACTCAATTCCTCAAGATCGGTCTTCTTTTGCCGCTAATTGCGTTTCTCAAAACTGTGTCACTCTCAGTGAGGTTAAAGTCAGGTCAATCTAGAGCATGGTTGTGGGCAAGCAGGAGACATACTTTGAGGAAGAACAACCCATTCCAGTCAGACACAAGTTTGGGAATGAGTACTGTGAAATGTTCATCACAAGTTAGAGGAAATGTTGGCCTGCAATGGGGCTTAATAAGCTTCCCCGAACTTGTGTCTGGAATGGGCTCTTAATTACCTCAACATGCTCAACAATGCTGCGTTGCCTTACAGCACGCCGTTTTTTTGCATTTTCAAGGGCCATGTACGTTCCTGGACTTTGGTTTCTGCTTGATAATTATGGTTTTATGACGATCCATCTTTGGGGTGGGCCGTGGACATGGCAATGCAGGCAGGACCTCGGATTTGTCTTGGAAAGGACTCGGCCATGCTGCAGCTGCGGATGTGTCTCGCTCTCTTATGTCGCTTCTTCAAGTTCCAGCTGGAGCCAGGTTGTGTTGTCAAATACCGCCAAATGTCTACCTTGCTGTTGGCGAATGGCTTACATGTCAAAGTAGTCAAGCGTTGTGATTAAGTTAGTTGAAATCTGAACTTAGTGTATTGTACATTTATTGAGAGCATTGTCTGTCCATCACCAAAGTTGCATTTTTTAAGTTGCATTTTTATCAATATTTCTCACAACTGGAGGCAGAACGTCTTTTTGAATATTCCAACAATGGATAGCATTCGAAACTCTGTTCATTGGAAGGTTACTCAAGCAAGAAATTGCAGATGACACCTTAAGCATACATATGACGGTTTCAATGACAGGTGAGTGAGATGGTACTGTAGCGGGTGTCTACTCATACTACATTTTTAATATGTGCATTTCTTCTGATGTTTGAGATTTTCATGTAATAGCGTAAGGAGAGCAATGCCTCTAGAAATTTTTTTTGACGCGTATTAAGGTGTTAAGTTGTGATGTACAGTACAATGATCTTGAAAAAACTATTCTCTTTCTTGACGTTTCCTTTCTGATGTACAATACTTTGCATTTGTTACGAATGTATCCAATACTCAATTTTTGTTCTATTTTTTCTTTTGAATAATTAATGATCTCTAAGATTGCATGAGGACATTTGGAGAAGGATTTCTAAGGGAGGTAAACCTAGTATGCCCAATTGCATCCTTATATATCTACATCTATCTTTCACTTGAGGTCTAACATTTTCAATCAAAGTGGGGTTGATTGAGTATTTCCATTCTTAGAAATGTAAGAAGGATTACTCAACTTAATGAGTGATGACTACATTGTCAATTTCGTTAAATTGGTGTGATTCTAGGCTTCAAAAATGTAACAATCACCTACACATAGTTCTAAAAGCTACTATTGGTTTAAGTTGATGTTGCAAGTGGAGTGCTCTTCAAGTGCCCACGTCATGGGTGTGATTCTAGGCTCTAAATTGGGTTCCTCAGGTTGTAGCCCAAGAAACTCACAAGGGTGCAAATCCAACGTAGGGCAAAAATTTCAAATTCCRYCAGGAGGTAAYRCACCTCCATYTTGYAGAGCCAAAKAAGCACACCAARGTAGTCCAAGACTAGAGGATCARCATCCAAGAGAGGCATTGCYCATTRTGAAGCWCCKAGAGRCCCRTTATTGTTCCCCCCATCCCTAGTTATGAGTATCACACTTATTACTCAAATTAAACCTTTTAAAGGAGTTAACTGCACTCTGAAGGTGGACATAGTACGTAATTATTTAGAGGCTTTGAAGTCAAGTATTGCTTCCAAGAGCATTGACTAGAAGATGGCTCACTTGTGATGTTCAAAAAAACCATATGGCCTAGGGCAAAATTCCCTACCACGGAGGCCTCCCCAAGATATGGTCACAACATGGTGGAGGTAGGAGTTTGGAACATATTCTTCAAAATTACCTCAAAAGAACATCTTCCCCTAATTGGTTTGTAAATCAAAATTTATCCACTTTATATAATTTGTAACTATATGATCTTACTCTCAGCTAATACAAGAGTCTTGCATATAGAAATTGGGATCTAAAAGCATTCTACGTGTGAGATATGACCGAGCAAAGAGCACCACAATCTTGTTTTCAAGGTTGCCTCAACTTTTGATAATGTGGCTTTGTCAAACCTTCAAACTCCATACTAGACTCCATAACTTGAATCCTACTTTGCAAAAGATCTAAAGACTTCACATTTGGTTGAGTCTCAAGTTAGGAAGAATTACATAAATTTTTAGAGCAAAATAATGCTCTATAGTTCCACCAACTTGAATTGTAGGTCAAAAAATAAACCAATTGTTGGTGAAAACATTTGCAGCATTCATAACATTTAGTAGCCTATAAGGAGGTTGCCTTTTGCTTTTCGCAGTCGTCATCTACAAAATTCATCCATACATAATTAATGCAAGCTTCATTATTGGTATTAAAATAGTAGCAATAACTTATATTTATGGTGTACTTCATATTTTTTTTTTTGTTAATTTTAGGACCAAACATACAAATAAAAAAATGGCATTTATTTCATTGAAATGAATGTTTTTGATATCCAAATTACTTCACTTTGTTTAGAAAGCCATCCATGATTTGTGTTTAGAGGTCATTAATAAACAATAGACGGCAACTCTTTATATACATATGGGGTGGTAGGAGGTAAAACAAACAATGTGGGATATGCATGTTAGAATTTGTAGGAGCTCAACCACTCATAGTTAAGTCTAATTAAAGTAGAAATTATAGTTGAAATAGAATTTCAAACCTCATTCAGGCATAATAGAATAAATTTTTTCAAAAAACTTTGGACTATAAAAAGTTGAAAAATTAAGTTAAGTTTCATCTCCAAAAATCCGATTGAAATTTCAAGCATCCAATCAAAATTTATGGACAAATTTCAGAGAAGATGCGTAAAAATGTCAAGAAAATTGCTTTTCCACATGCTAATTCATGCTCTTGTTTATCCCACATGGATTGGCACACCTCCTCCTCCCCTCCCCATGAAGATGTAGGAAGCTTCACTCTCATTTAGAATTACAAATCTTCCTATATTCATGTGGAGTGGGTAGAGGTACCTCCACCTAACCCACGTGGATATAGGAAGATTTGAGTTTTTCAATGGGAAAAAACTCACTATATCTATATGGAGTGGTAGGAGGAGTTCCAACCCATGTGGCATTTATATATTTGAACTAGTTGGAGCTTCAACTAGTTCAAAATGTACGAGGTAGTCTGCTCTTAAAGTAACCATTTAAAAGTTGATTGCATTTTCAAGGAAGATAAACACCTTGAAACAATTTTCAATAAATTTTTATAGGAAAAGAAAGGAATTGGCATTCAAACCAAGTCGTTTCATATTTTTTGGACCTCCAAAGAATTCTTTACAAATTTTTGAAGTTATAATGCAATGGTCACTAAAAGCAACCAACTCTTGAAATGCACACTGCTGATATATTGAAGAAAGCAATATTTACCTGTGTATCATGATTGCTTTTAGAGCATGGGCACTTTATGAGCAAACTAGCTTATATCCCACATGGGTTGGAACTCCTCCTACCACCCCATGTGGATATAGTGAGTTTTTTCCATTGGGAACTCAAAGAAATTTTGAGGACTCTTTTCAAGCATTGAGAAGTAGTTCTCAAATAATTGAATTTTCCTATGTTGATAATTCAATTTCAAATCAAAATAAATTGGACTTGGTAGTTTGGTTCTTTGGTATTAATACCTATCCCTCTTGGCACGCTCCTTTCACCGTTTTGCTGCAAACTACGTTCACACGGGCCGGCCACATGAGTCTACAGAGTACGCCAAAATTCCAATTATGCGCCTCTTGCCCTAATTAGGTGTGGAGATGCTCTTAAATTTGGCCATGTTTGGCCATATTTTGGGCATGGGCGTACTTGCCGTGGGGTAGTGATTGTCACCCGACTTGGCCAATTACCCAGTTTGAGCCTTTGGCCCTCATGTTGTCTGGATGCTCTTAAATTCTAATGCAAACCTATAAAAGCTTAACTTAAGTTATATATGAACGAGCTGCTCAAAGGGATAGAGCTCTCATTTTGAAGTTGACAATCAGGCATGTAAGGTATAAGTACCTCTAACGGATAACTTAAGCATTTCAGCATGTAGGATGTGGGGAATTCATTGTGAAGTTGAGCTCAATGTGTGTAAAAATAAGGATGAGGAAGAATGCAAAAAGAAAGGATTTTTTTCCTCAAAAATGAATATTTAATCCAATATAAATGTGGGATTTTCATTTGGACCCATTCCAGATTCATAGACTCCTATTATGGTTAACTTTGGCACTTCTCCCAAAGCAAGAAAGGAAGAGAGATGAGTGGTTGAGAAGGTACAAACAAGAATCTTTTTCAATAAATATTGCATCCACCTATTGTCCACAATAGGTCAGCCTATAGAACCATGATGGGAGGGCTTCCAGAAATAGGTACTTCTACCTTAGTGGTCACTAAAAGCGTCCACTCTTAAGAAGAAAAGTGTCCACCTCCTGAAGTATACACATTTAACATTTTGCACGTTTCTGAGGCAATGAGAAAGTAAAATGTACAAGTACTCTACATTTCAGGAGGTGGACATTGGTAGAGCTTGAGCGCTTCATGAAACTCCTACCTTATAAACCATTTGCTTGGAGCTCTTGTTTGCACATAATCAATACCGTCTTGCTTAACCCTTGAACTACGGACCGGTGGCCATGGAAATCATGCATTTTTGATACCGTGTGACATCATCTACTTTGAAAAGCCAAATATACTCATTGGAAGTCAAAGTACTAGAAAAAATCTTCCCTTTCCACTCCTAATACCGAGGATGAAAAGTTGCAATTTTGTCCTACACAATTTGATTTTCTGTCATCCGGAGGACACAAAACGTCCGCCTCGGCGTTCAAGGGTTAAAATTGTACTTCCACTACACTAGAGCCTTCTCATAGTGCCTTGTACATGTGGCAATGGTTGCAGCCAGCATCCTTGGATGGAATTTGTCTCCATCTAGGTGGCGAGTTGGAAGGGGGCTTTTACTTTCTACAGGAGCCAGCAATTAAGGCACCCAAAGTGGCCCGCACATGAGGCCCAAAAGCCTAGTGCTGCAGGCCTAAAAGGCGTGGTAACTTGTTTTGGTTTTTTATTTTGAAACAACAATAAGGATTAAGACAATACACTCAACATAATTAGGTAAGCTGTAACCTCTAAATACCCAAATTCTGGTGTTGACTATAATTTGAAGCAAAATAAAATGTAACCAAGTCACTGTTTTTAGTAACGAACATTTTTGAAAAATTCTTTATGAAGTTATAAATTGATTGGGATTGTACATATTATGCCCTTGTTTACTTTAGTCCCTTCAATTTCTTTTTGGATATAGGGTGGCATAACTTCATAAACAATATATATTAAATGTAAAAATAAATAAATAAATGTGTGTGAAATTTGATCTACACATTCCAGTTCAATAGGATGACTGACTACTCAAAAAATATACATATTAATAGATACTGGCTACTATTTGTTGGTTAAAAGTCCTTATTATCAAGCTTGCTATTGAAAAGAAGCACCAAAGATAGTACTTGCTATCTAAGCTTACATGGCTTAGATAATAAAACTATCTCCAACACACTCTTTAGTCACATTGGTCATTTTTATGACTAAAGTTATTTTTCTCTTCCTTGATACAATTGGACACCTGTTGAAATGAAAATTGTGTTTCATGAAAGCTAATTTGATTTTTTATCTCCAAGGAAAGTTTTAAAACTATATAATGAAGATTGAGCTTACATAAGAAAATCCAAACTCTTTCAGGTTCCTAACAAGGACTTTGGGACATATACATGTAGTTTTCTTTTCCTATTTTCATTATCAACTAATGTTGTTTGATTTTACAAAAAAGTAAACCATCAATGAAAAAATAAAATAAAAAAAATAACAAATATATAGCATCTTTGACAGTAACAATACCTATAATAAGATATACCAAAGATTTTTTTTTATTAACTAGTCTAAAAATGTATAATTCATTTTAACAAAAAAATTGATTTAATATTCATCCAAGAATTTAAGTAGTTTTTGTAAACTTATTTTATATGTATTAGAGAAATGGAAAAGTGGTTAATTGCATCTGTTTTAAGTGTTTAAATCTTTTTATTGTAGACTTATTTTATTTTTATGCTAATGGGGTTCCAATCCTCCTTTCTCCATAATTTGGATTTGACTAATGGAAAATTGAAATTGTAAAAAAAATCATTTTTTAATTTCATTTCAGCATACAATGTATTCTATTTCCAGTTATCACCTTGAAGATTATGTTTGAATATGATGGTATAAAATAAGTTTAACCCCTCATCCCCGAGGTCCAACCATAGTTAAAAGTTTCCTCCTTTTGCAAGTGTTAAAAAGTCTAAATTTTAGTTAGTTATGAAGATCTCAACCAAATAATACTGTAGTGTGCATGTTGTAGATGGTGTGGAAAAAATTTGGGCTCATTTGACTGTATAGATTGAAAGATTATAATGTTTTAGTGTTGAAAAAAGATGCTGAAATTTTCTTAAAAACACATTTGGAGGTGAAATTTGATTTCTAAACCGACTCAAATGAAAAAACTTTTAACTACAAAGTGATTCAAAACCAAATTATAAACACTTTGGTGGAAAAAAATATCATAAAAATGACTCATTGTGTCTACAAAATGGATTTGAAATGTCAAAACATAGTGAAAAAAAGTAGCAAAAAATCACATCTGTGGCTAAACCTCCTTCTACTAAAATGCTTCTCAATCACTCATAACTTCTTAGATGGATCTGAAATTTTAATCACACAAAGTAGATTTGTAAGCTCAACTTTTGCAACAAAAATAAAGGATCATATGTGAAGAAGTTATGAGCCGCCAAAATTCAGTGAAATGCAAAAATTTCTGGATTTGGAACTTTGGATTGCTCCCAAACATTCGAAAGAACTTGGATTGGTATGAAACTTTTACCACAATAACTAGAACTTTATGGTAACAAAACCTAACAAATCTTATTGAAAACAAACATTTGATGAGAAAGATAGAATCCCCCAAAGTTGCAACCATCACAATGCAGTGTGCTGAACCTAAATTGAACCCGAAAACCTTGAATGACTTTCACAAACTCAATACGTCTTGGATTGATCTGAAAATTTTGCCATAGAAACTAGACTAGTATGCACAATTTTTCCAACAAGTTTTGTGTAATTTAGACATTGGATGCGAAAGTTAGAGCGCTTCAAAGTGGACTGTGAGGACACTTTTTGTCCCCTTGGGCGATGAGGGGTTAAACTACATTAAAAAAATTTAACCAACAAGAATTTCATAGGCACTTAGAAAAGTATGTGTAAAATGAAAAATTAATTGTTGGTGACAAATGTATGTATGAAATATGAAATATGAAATAGAAAGGAATACAAGGAAGTGCAACAAAAATATATATATATATACATTTTTTTTTTTTATTTAAAAAAAAGTGCAACAAAAAATTCCAAACTAACACTACACTTCACTCAAGTGACTAAACTATAAGAACACTTTGCAATCCCTAGAGTGGTCTCTAAGAGTGTATCCTCTATAGTTAAGGTGAACTAGCCCCCTCACTCGACCCCATCAAGTCATTCCGAGGGTGCAAGTAAAGCAAAAGCCCTTCATTTTTTTGCTTGCTTGCTTAACCTTGAACACCCCTCCCAGCTCCTCTAATTGCAAATATGAATTCAAAATTTGCAAATTTTCTCATGCATGAAAAATAAAAAATTTCGGCGTTTTCCGGAAGGGCTGAGCTAGGGGTCAATTCACCTCGACTTCCTCTACAGCTGGGTTGAATTGCCCCCTCACTTGGTCACTTAGGAAAACCCTGAAATTTTTTATTTTCTACTCATGATAAAAATGGCAAATTTTGAATTCATATTTGTAATGAGTGGCCCCGAAGTAGCTAAGGGRAGTGTACAAGGTAATTAAATCAAGTCCAAAATAGTTTTTTTTTTTGTTTACTTGCACCCGTGGAATGACTTGGAGTGGTCCAGCAAGGGGGCCAATTCACCTCCAAGTTGTTGAATTCGTTGTTGAATTGTTGCTAATTTATTCAGGGGGAAATATTCCACCAAAATTTTGATACATTTCTGGGAGATGGCATTTTCAACGTGGATGGGGAGAGCTGGAAGCAGCAGCGCAAGACGGCAAGCTTTGAATTTGCTTCCCGAAAGCTGCGAGATTTCAGCACTGTGATCTTTCGAGATTACTCCGTGAAAGTGGCGATTATCATCACCAACGCTTGCAGGACGCAGCAGCCACTCGACATGCAGGTCAGTTACTCGATCATATCTTTGAGTGAGCTAAGCTTGGGGGTCACCTGTGAACATCAAGATCTAGGAGAAAACATGGATAAGGCATAATGAAATAAAATATTAGTTAACTACAAAATTCTTAACTACAGAAATATATGGGGTCAATTTTGGAAATGCACTCAAAGAATATTCTTAAACTATCTTGCAATTGCAATTGCGATTCGAAAACCATTGCAGTTGACTTTGAAGAAGCACCCTCTTGCTTACGACTCCAAGGATTTTCGTAACACTATTTCCTGGCCAGAAACCTAACCTAAATTTATGATTGCAATGTGAACTTCACCATTACAGGACTTGTTCATGAGGTTTACTTTGGATTCTATCTTCAAAATAGCATTCGGATACGAGATTGACACGCTGAAGCCTGAGCTGCCGGAAGTGCCGTTCGCGAAGGCGTTTGATTTCACAAATGAGGTCACATCCAAAAGGTTTGCGGATCCCTTGTGGAAGCTGCAGCGAGTTTTCAAAGTGGGCAATGAGGCTGCTGTGGTGGCCAGTGCAAAGGTGGTGAATGATTTCACGTACAGTGTCATTAAGGCCAGAAAAGCAGAGCTGACCTTGAGCACAAAACGTCTCGGGAAAGAGGATCTTCATACTTCGGTAAGTGCTCAGTAGTTTGCTTTCAAAATTTTCTCTTTCGGAGCTCACTAGAGTCTTCCCGTATACGATGTGAGGTTTCTGATGAACCTAGCTCGTAAAAAATACCACAAAAAGCCTCTATTCGACAGAGCAGGGGCCATTGCGAAATGTTTGAGACAGTTCTACCTTACACATGTTCCAAAATCTCCATCATGCAGGGGAAAGGCGACCTCTTCACCAGGTTCATGCTCTTGAATGAGGAAGGAGGAGAACATCGCTTCACAGACAAGAACTTTCGTGATACTCTTCTGAATTTTATAATCGCTGGAAGAGACACCACTGCTGTCACTTTATCATGGTTTGTGTACATGATCACAGTGCACCCGCATGTTGGTGACAAAATTTTCCAGGAGCTTCTTGCTCTCGACACCGACTTACGAGCAGTTAATATCACTGACAACAAATCTGACCTTGAGACATTAGGCGAGGAAGATGACTTCAATCAACAAATTTTGCGGTTCTCGGAGTTACTGACTTTCGACAGCCTTCTCAAGTTGCACTATCTTCATGCTTGCATCATGGAAACCTTGCGCCTGTATCCTGCTGTACCAGCGGTAACAGAAACTCTGCACCGGCTCATGTCCACCTCAGTTTCGTGTCATTTGACTAATGATTGTCATGTATCCTGGGTAGTGTTAGGGCACATGATAATTAGGTCATCATAATTAATAATGGCCTACATATTACGTATCAAGCTTGCCGACAATATTGAGTTATGTTGCCGACAATATTGAGTTATGTTGCTGACAATATTGAATTAACGCACTTTTAGGTTGATATGTGCAGATGTTATGATTTTGGGTTTAGGGTATCTGTTCTCCGTGTGCATTTCCTACTTCAGTTGCCCCTCAGTGCAGTAGTGTAAAGATTGTTCTTCTTCTTTGGTTGAGTAGGTTGACCCTCGTTTTGCAAGTCCAATCACCATATTCGCTGGCCTAGGCACAATTTTTGGAATTTCAATGTTTCGTTATGGGTTTGGGGAGTATTTGGTTTTGTGGACCAGCATAGCTTTCTTCCCATCTCAAAGTTTAAGGTCCACCACTCACAAATGGCTCAACAGAGTAGGATATCAGGAAATGTCTCATTGTCATTTGCTTGGAAATCTTGCTCTTCATAAATTTGGGTCTCATCTCAATTAAAACTCTAGTGCTTTTGCAGAGATTTCAAACATTAACTTGTTTTTCAAATTAACTGTTGCCATTCGCAGACCACAAGCCTTGAACTCTAACACCCATCCCCTGGACTTGGGAATGTGTGCAGAACTTAAAAAGTGCAGCAGTGGATGACGTGCTTCCTGATGGGACAGCAATAAAGAAAGGCAACATGATTACGTACGCACCTTATGCAATGGGGCGAATGCCAGCTTTATGGGGTCCGGACGCAACCGAGTTCAAGCCAGAGAGGTGGCTTGTAAACGGAGTTGTCCAGGCTGAATCTCCCTTCAAATTTACTGCTTTTCAGGTAAGTTAACCAATCTTTAAATAATTTCACTTCAATATTTTGCAAATCTCAGATGTTGTTGCAATGATGTACAGTACATCAGTTACTGGAATAACTCTGTAACACATAAAAACTTTACTTTCGTAATCACAATATAAGTTGGTCTTACATTCTGCTGGGTTACCACCTCCTTCCTGGTTTCTATATTTTTTTTTGGGAAAGAACGGTGTGAATTAAAAGCCAGAGGCAAGGAAAAACAATCAATCCGGCTCGCGATTCTGGTTCAGCCTGGGGGGCAGATTAAAACGGAGGTGCCACTAGAGCTGGTGTAAACTGCCAAAACAAAAAACTTTCATTCTTGCACCACGAGTCTAAGAACTCCTGGTTGAGGACGCGCTGTCTATCCTCTTTGCATTGACTCTAGAAGGTGAGCACGTGGTTCCTCCATGCCATGCCGGCCAGAAGCGTGGCGCGCCTGGCGCGCCGGGTTGCAAATATGAGAAATGAAGGCTTGCTCGCTCTCTCCTTGAAAATGAACCCATTGCGAGCGCACCAGAGCCTGGCAGAGCTAGTGCAGAGTATCCTTGGCAATGTTAATAACGTCGTTGCAGGAGGTGTAGTGACCCTGGGATGGGAGTCGAAGGTGCCGGCCTGCTGGGGGGAACCCCATGCCAGTAATAATAGTCTCCCTCCAGGTTCCCCTCCAGGAGGCAAGCGGCTTGGCTACCCAGTGTGTCTACATTGTCTCCATACTCGACGGGCGATTTTACATGAGTAAAGAACGTGCTCCGTATGTAGTTTCCCGGAGATTCAATTGATTGGCATCGTTGACAGTTCGGTGAAGTAACCAGTGCGGGTGGTGTAGCTAAAGAAGGGTTTGCTTTGTCCAGAATTTAGTTTCCAATTCCATTCGCCCCCCGGGTCTCCTGGTTTCTATATTGACACTCCATTCCTCAAGATCGGTCTTCTTTTGCCGCTAATTGCGTTTCTCAAAACTGTGTCACTCTCAATCTAGAGGTTAAAGTCAGGTCAATCTAGAGCATGGTCGTGGACAAGCAGGAGACATACTTTGAGGAAGAACGACCCATTCCAGTCAGACACTAGTTTGGGAATGAGTGCTGTGAAGTGTTCATCACAAGTTAGAGGAAATGTTGCCTGCAATGGGGCTTCATAAGCTTCCCCGAACTTGTGTCTGGGATGGGCTCTTAATCACCTCAACATGCTCAAACATGCTGCGTTGCCTTACAGCACGCCGTTTTTTTTGCATTTTCAAGGACCATGTACGTTCCTGGAGTTTGGTTCCTGCTTCTTAATTATGGTTCAAATGACGATCCATCTTTGGGGTGGGCCGTGGACATGGCAATGCAGGCAGGACCTCGGATTTGTCTTGGAAAGGACTCGGCCATGCTGCAGCTGCGGACCCTCGTCCACCAGCTTGGGAATTCGCACAGTAAGTTCGACGCGTTTCTTCTCGACAGCCTGCATCGCTACCTCCTAAGCCTCCAACGATGGCTGCGTCGTCACGAGAACTTCCACCAGAAATGGAGAGTGACGACGACGAGAATGGAGATTGCGAGGTGTACGGGGGAAGCAGAGAAGAACGAGGAAGAAAATGAAGAAGAAAAAGAATAAGAGGMCGCGCCATGCCTCTTCTGTTCTACGGAGCTGCCATCACCCAAGGCTGTTTTCCAACACTGTGCACTCCTCCGATTTTCCCAAGCTCCGAGATGATGCGTGGCTTGATTTCTACGAGACGTTACGTCTCATCAACTTCTTGATTACGAAGGTGATTGCAGTATCCTCTTTTCAAACATCTTGATTTGGATTGTGGATTAGGGCTTAGGGTTTTACGGTTCGAGGCATATATCGAGGATCCAACTTGCTAATCACAAGGCCAGCGGAGTTTAGGGTTAGAGATGACTTGCAGTACGTAATTRGGTTGAGTCAATAGGAGACGGGATCAGGGTCTTTACGGTTATAGTATCCTTTTCCTGAATAATTCTCAATAGCACATCTCATGTGCGTTTAGATTCTTTTCTCCTCTGATGCAACGCAATTTTCCAGGCCGCTGAAACGGAATGTCAGAATGTTGAAGCCATGCGAAAGTCTCTCCATGCGGTTGACACGAAGAAAGRGGGGCCAGTTTTTAGCATTACACCTGAATGGRAAGACGACAAATTTCTCACGCCATTCTTGGAAAATGACCCCCTGCTCTACAGTTTTGATGATGACGATGTGGAAGAGTTTGATACTGCGGACAAGACCATGGCATTACAGGAGCTTCTGGAAGGCAATGTGGGGAGTAGCAGCCCATCTTCTTTGGACACGAAGGCTCCTGTGGATTCAAATGACCTTGCAGATCTAACGAAGGTCTTTCATTCTCTGGGCAAAGGCATGCGTGAAGAACTTGCCGGCCCAGTGGATATGCCCTTCCTATCTGATGGGTGATGGAGTCCCTGGTTTCGTAGCTRACCCGAAATCTTCCGACAGAAGTTCGAATGGAGCTTCCGAATCAAGGCTTTCCAAGAAGGATAAGAAAAATCTCAAGGTTACGTTTGCCGAAGTGGCGAAGAAGGAGCTACGGAATGTGAACAAAGATTATTTTGGTTGATTATTTTGGGATTCATCGAGAAATGCTTTCTGACAAGGTAGCGACTGCAAACTCTAGACGTTGAACTTGGCGTATCATGAATTAAGTCTTTWATCCGCATGCAATGTTGTTTGTGATGTTTCATGAATTTCCTGCACTTCATTCATGCTCACGGATCCATCCACCTGATAACCTTCTTRGACGTAACATTCCCTATGAAACAACATTGTTTAATAGGCTTGAAATTCCTTTGAGTGACAAACATGCCTGCACTTGTGCCTGACTTTGCAACTATCCCTTGGTGGAAGCTTGCAAGGGATTTATCTGGAAGGGATCTTGGAAGATAGCTTCACATGTCTTGCTTTCGCATTTGTTATCCCATGTGCGTCATATTTCAAACGGGACCCCAGTTTTATTGGTAAAGAATGTTATGAAATGAGCAGGCATGTCGCCAATTTCGTGCAGGTTCGATTTGATGCTTACCGAGATACCATCGTCGTGAATACAACTTTGCTGAAGAATGCAGTGGTCATTACACAGTTACTTTACCTGTTAGATGTTTTGAGATATATTTCTCAGCATGGTCTTCTGTTTTCGGGATCTAGAGTAATTTATATGATTGCTATTTTTGGATGGTTTCTGTGAGAACTTGATCAGTAGGGCAATACATGGAACTGAGTTTTTAGCGTTATTGTTCATCTTACTTTAGTTACGAGAACACTGCGTGCAGGATCGAGTGTTTTTCAAGGAATTATTCCAGAAGCTCATGTGATTTGCATAGGATCGCAGTTCGAGGTCGTCCTTGAATTTCGCCATGACTCGGGGTATATTGCAGATAACCAAGGAAAATGGTTTCTTAAAGCATGCCACGAATCCAGAGGGTGTGATTACCGTAGTATTTGGCATGATTCATCAATGCCAGTAGAAATCCAACGAGTGGATGTTCTAGTCAGTGAATGGATGGGGGATTGCTTGCTCTTCGAATCTATGTTACCATCTGTGCTTCATGCACGTGACCGCTGGTTAAAACCTGGTGCCGCTATCCTTCCCGATACTGCAGAGATGGTAAGGCACTTTGAACGGGTTAATCTATGCAAGTTGTGAAGTTTTTGAGTCTTAATTGAAATTGATCGGGCTGYTGTTTCAGGATTTGGCAAAGGTGGAACAAGTCTTTCATTCTGGGAAAATGTGTATGGCTTCGATATGAAGTGTGTTGGAGACGAAGTCAAGCCTTGTATCAAAATTTCGTGAACATCCGACCAAAATTGACATCAAAGATAACTACATATCTTTTGCGTACGTTGGACAGTCACTTGGCCCTGCTTGTAGGGATTACCAGGAATGATTCTGAAGGTCCTGAGCAATATCAAATTAGTTGTATATTGCGCCTTGGTAGTCCCTCAATTGTTACGACATCCAAGTGTTGCAACTTGCACCCATCTCCTCCTTTTCATATCCAAGTGTCATCTATCTACCAGACATTTTAAGAGAAGCTAAGCTTATGTGTTTGAGAGAGTTTGAAAAAAAAAAAGGATCTTAAACTTTCCTGGCAGTTCATTGTGGTGGGCCCACACAACTTGTGTCTACTTTTTGGTAATTCAACATTTAATACGATCATACCCCATTTCAAAATTGCCTCCACTTTGTAATTAGTAGTGAGCATTTTAGGAAAAAGCCACAGCCAATTAATAGGTTAAAGGAACAGTCAAGCTTAACCAATTTGGCTTATAACTAACTTATCAACAACCAGCAATAATATTCATCCATCAAACCAACAGGAGTTTGTATTTTTTTTTTTACTGATTAGTAATTAAGAGGGGGCAGGTATTTTGGTAAACAATATAGAGGGCCCGTACAAACAACAAAAAGAGACGTTTTACTATGCATCAGGATGAAACACTTTGCGTGGTTGTGATTTGGAATTGGGAAGGGCCCCCCAAACTTTCCAACGGACTTTGCGGAAGTATGTAGTCCGTAGGCGCTTTTGAATGTACGCCAAGATGTGATCGAATTCTTGGAATGACTTTCGGATAAATGTTAACCCTATGTCCCATGTCACTTTTGTTGCCTGGGGCCAATTACCAGATGCAGCTCAAAATGGCATCCAAAAAGGAATAAGGCAATTTTGTTGACCGGAACAAGATAAGAATTTGACTGTTGTAAAAACAACTTGGGGAACTAGTAGAACCGGCCGGTCCCATGGAATGAGGTTTTCTGGCCACTTTTTCCTAGGGAAAACAGAAAAGAAAAAAAAAAAAAAAAAACTTTTTTTATCTTGGAACCGCAGGGTTTTGTTTTTTCACTTTTTGTGACATGACCTTTTTTTGGTTTTTACAATTTTTCCCGAGAGACGAATGGACGGACGAACGGACGGACAAGTGCAACTGAACTGATCTCAACAAAGAGTGAGTGAAATTACCACGGGCTTTGGGGGTTTGCACTTGCAACCTACCGCATGTAAGGTACCATCCAGCGCATTTGAAGCCTCATAATGGTGGACGGAGACAAAATCAACAGGCCACCCATGTACCCGATGACTGATGGAACGCAAGAAAATCATGAGTCAGGTAAAAAAAAATTTGGGTCCGACTGACCAGACCAGACCAGAAAAAAATTCTCACATAATAAAGCAGGGAATAATTACGCAAATGGGGTTCATCTCACTTGCCCTGGCCACTCACTCATGATGGATTTTTTTTTTTTTTTTCTTGAAAACTCATGACGGATTTACAACCCCCACTGTTACAGTAATTCTAATGATCAGAACAAGTTGGAGAAAGGTTCAAGTTTGGCACTAAGGTACCCAACATTGAATCTTCCACATCAGATTGTTAGTCACCATTCACAAGATGACATGTGGCACTTTTTTTTTACTTTTCCACAAAACTAACTTGATTTTATGCCAAATTTACCCTTCATGTAGATGATTTCATGTCAAATCTGACCTTTGTGTACATAACATTCTTCATTGGGTGTTATACCTCCCTCCACATAACATTCTTAACTGGGTGTGTATCCTCCCCCCATGTGGAGGTATAATCCTCCCCAATATACTTGGGGGGAGGATTAAGGTTATAATAGAAGCAATTTCATTGGCTGGCGTGGTTTGGAGAGAGTAGGTTGTCAAACTTGGACATGTTGATTGGTTGCTGAGGGGGCCAGATTTTGAGGAGCAAAAGGGACCCCCCCATGAAGGTTAAGAATGTTATGAGGTGGAGGTATAATCCTCAGTTATATACCTGGGGGAGGATTTTAGTTACAATAGAAGCAATTTCATTGGTTGGTCTGGTTATGAGAGAGTGGGTTGTGTCTTGATTGGTTGTCGGGGGAGCTAGATTTTGAGGGAGCAAAAAGGGCCCCCATTGAAGGTTAAGAATGTTATGTAGGGTACCGTAGTCTCCTACCTTACCTTACCTTAATTAATTGGTTCCATCTCGGTTGTGAGCAATGGATGGGTTGGGACAATTCAAGTGCACGGCCTCTCCCCCGGGTGCCCAGAGTGCCAAAAGCCTGGACGGACGGACGACGGGCGCGACGGGGGACGGGGGCGGACGCTCTTATTATTATTGTTGTTATTATTATTGTGGCGGGGTGTGAGTGTGCCAAGCATGTTGGGTTTCCAGGCAGTTTGAGTTCAGTCTACCAGCTTACTTCCAGAGCTGGCTGGGCTGGGCTGTACTGAGCCAGCCAGGAAGAGTTGAGCGTAATTGGCCACCTCATCACTGGTCCTCATGAGCATGTGAAAGCAATAACTTGCCCACTCAATCAATACGGTCGTCCACAATCATGGGTCCAAAATGAAATGAAATGAAATGAAGAAAAAAGAAAAAAAAAAGAAAGAAAGACGGGTGGTTTTTCTTTCTTTTGTTCCATCTTTCATGCCCGCTATGGTAGACTGCTCTTAAAGTGACCATTTAAGAGCTGATTGTATTTTCAGGGAAGCTAAACTCCTTGAAACAATTTTTAGGGGAATTTTCATAGGAAGAAAAAAAGGAAATGGCATCTATGATAACCCAAGTGGTTTCATATTTTTTGGACCTTCATGGCCGGAATTATTTACAAATTTTGAAGTTGAAATGTAGTGGTCACTAAAAGCAACCAACTCTTGAAATGTACATTGTTGATGCATTGAAGAAAGGAAAATGTACTTTTGTATCATGATTGGTTTTAGAGCATGGGCGCTGTAAGAGGAGACTCCCATAGGGATGATGGACACTTGTCATGCATATATACTAAGATAGGAGGTTCTAAAGCACTCAAGCTGTGAAACTGCCCCACCTCTTTACATGTACACTATTTGTACATGTTTCTTTTCTGTAGCCTTCAACACAATGCCATAACATTCTTAACGTTCACTGGGGGCCTCCCTTTTGTTCCCTCCAAATCAAGAGCCCGCAGCTATGAGCATAGCCAATAGAGACGTCCCCAACTCTGACAACCGAGGGAGATAAGACCATGCAAGCCAATCAGATTCACTGATTTATAACTCAATTCTCCCCCAAGTATCTAGAGGCGGATTATACCTCCACCTGGAGGGGCACAACAACCAGTTAACAATGTTATGTGCAAATAGTGTACATTTTAGGAGGTGGACGATATTAGAGCTGTATGTCAATTCCACTTCAAAATTTTAGTCATACGGTAACTAATTCCACAGCTCAAAAAAATATGAAATGGCTTGAGTTAGATGTCAATTCCACTTGTCTTTCAAGGAAAATTTACTGAAAAAAATTTCAAGTAGTTTTTACCGTCCCCAAAATTCAGTTTCAGCTCTTAAATGAGCGATTTCAGGACCTCCTACCATGATATCCACCATGTCCCTTGCTACAACTCTACTTTACAAGCTCAACATAAAAAGCTTTAGTTGATTGGTTTTCCAACTTTGATTATTGGCGTCTCATTAGATGCCAATTATCAATCAATCAGGGAATCAATTATTGATAAATAATTTGGCATTCATGGTCAGACTGATGTGCAGATTTGGGTTCTTTGTTTGCCAGTCACTGATTGAAAACTTTGGTTCCTGGTTCACACAATCAGCATTCGAGATATTTCGTGAGTTTTAGCAGCTGTTTTTCTTCAATTCCCATATTGAATTGGATTTTCAAGTATGGAATCCATTTGTTCCGTTTTGTTTTAAATAGAATTTTTTAATAAGAAATTCGTCAGATTTTTTCTGATAATTTTCAATTGCAACCAATTTTTTTCCCAATTGCATCAGCTAACAATGAACTAAGGTAATTCAGCCTATGACAGTCAAAATGGGAGCCAGCCTTTTTCAGGCAAAATTATACTAATGGTGTACATTCTAGTTCTGAAACATTGGATCACAATGACAATGTCAATGATGAGGTTTTGGTCCAATTTCCCAAGAAAGCCACATTTTACTTTTGTGCAAATGAAACAAAAATCCAATTTCAAATTTTCTTTATGCTTCTACTTCTAAATTACACTATCCAGCTATCTGTTGTAACTTTTCCCAACTATGAATACTTTTTGACCACCGCCGGGATCCTATACACCGGGGCTATAGAGCCTAATCGCCCCCCACCATGGTACAGTTGAATACTTTTTGACCACCGGGCACGCCCAATGTGGCACATTTTCCTTCATGAGCCGGTGCACGGTGAAATACGCATGGAACCTGGCGTCAACTAGTTTGGATTTTAATTTTGGTGATCTTTTGTTGATACAACAATTGCTCACAATTGCAGGTTGATATTAAAACAAAAAACAAAAACAAAAAACAAAAAAACGCGCCATCAATGGGGGGGCACAAATTGTCATCGTTGCAAACTTTGGAAAGACTTCCAATGCATAAGGTAGAAGGCTCAAGAACAGTTCGGGCATTTAGAACCGCCCACCCCATAAATGTATACAATTTGTACATGCTGTTTTTTCATAGCCTTCACTGATGTACTAACAGTGTACATTCTAGAGCCTTATGTTAGTTCAACTTCAAAATTTCATAACTAATTCAAAAATGATCCAAGAAATATGAAACAACTTGGGTTAGATGCCAACTCCTCTTCTCTTTGAAGGAAAATTCACTGAAAAATATTTTGAGAAGTTTCACCTGCCTAAAATTCAGTGTTGGTGGTGGGGTGGGTGGGTGGGGGGGGAGGGGGTGCTCGGATCTGCAGTGCCCGCCCACCTCAACGGCCGGGGTGAACTAACCCCTTGCTCGGCCACTTGGTAAAGCCCTGAAATTTTTTATTTTCCACGCATGGTAGAATTTGCAAGTTTTGAATTCATGTTTGCAATCAGAGGCACGAAATTAGTCAAGAGGGATGTATAAGGTAAATTAATCGGGCCCAAAATAGGGGGCTTTCTATTTGACTTGTACCCTTGTAATTACTTGGAGTGGACGATAGAGGGGGCCAGTCCACCCCGGCCACCTCAATCGGGCTCACCAAGACTAGTTTCACCGAGGGTGTTTCACCACCCCACAGTGGTGATGCTCTAAGTGGTCGGAAATGAGCAATCATCTTGATAACTCTATTGTATGATCTCCATCCATTGGTAACTTAATGTAAGTCACTCTAAAAGCGCCCATGCTCTAAAAGAGCAATCATAATACAGAGGTACATTTTGCTTTCTTCAATGTACAGGCAGTGTAAATTTCAGGGGTGGTCGCTTTCAGTGACCACTCCATTACAACTTCAAAAATCTGTAATTAATTCCTCGAAGGTCCAACAAATATGAAATGACTTAGGTTAGATGCCAATTCCTTTTTTCTTCCTATGAAAAGTTACTAAAAATTGTTTCAAAGAGTATAGCTTCCCTCAAAACGCAATTAGCTCTTAAATGGTCACTTTAACCCTTAAAGGATGACAAACATTAGGCAAGAAACTGGGCCTCTAGAAGGCCTCTTCCTTTTGAGAAACCGAATTCAGTAGTGAACAATGTTGGCAAGAATTTTAAAATATTAAATTTTTTTTTTAAAAAGCACAATCCTACATGGCGGAAGGTCGGCCACGTCAGACTGCATTTTTTTTTTCCATTTTTTCTCACTGTTTTTGCAATTTTTTTTTTTGAAATTCAGCAGCTGCTGTAGAATTGGAGGCCTCTTGGGGGCCCGGTTTTTTGCCTAATCGGACGTTTTGAGTCCTTTGGAAGACAAAAATCAACTGCAATGGATGCAGAAAGATATTTTTCATCCGTTTTTTTGGATAAACGTGAAAGTAGAGATATGCTTTGACATGGAAAGCATGAAACAGGGTTGTTAAATGTATTGTCATTTTTAGGTGTTGTAAAATGTAACACAAAGCCACGGAAATTCATGATTGTGTGGACAGGTCCCTCTATGCCCATCATCAAACTTTTAGGTATTGTAGCAAATTTTTATGTGTTGTTGTCATTTTACGTGCTGCACGGTTTAGCTTTCCACCATCTTATACTCGGCGGTCCACAATCCACAGCCTGCCTTTTCTCCGCGGTAATAAGGTAATCCACAAGCCTATCTATTTTGCAAACATCGCATAGTGGACACCTAATGATCTCATGATAGTTTTTTAGACCACAATCAATGTCTAACCTAACCCCCATGCACTGATTAGTGGCCTCAATGGGAGCACCCTACTTTTTGAGTGTAAATCATTGTAGGAAGTGACTTTCAAAGCCTTCTACATTAAAAATTATTGTGACCACTTTAGGTGATTAAGATGAGCATATTGGATACAATTTTTGTTGATTATGAGGTAGCCTATTGCCTCTTTTGGACATATCACTTCAAAAATTCATAACTAATTAATACTTCGTATGAAAAACATAATTTCAATTGCTCTCACTATTTTTTTTTTTGAAACACACGGACCATTTCCATTATAATGCAAACAGTACATAGGACCAGAGGAGCAGCTCCCGGCGAAATTTTTTAATTGCTCTCACTATTTCAGTAATGGCATGAGGGTAGACTCCAAATTCTGACCACAATGGGCTGTTTTACCTTAGGTTGGTCATTTAAGGGTTAAGAGCAAACTACCTCACCACCATTTCCATTGGCTTCTTTTTGTGCTTCTCTAGTCAGTCGGTCGGTCGGTCGGTTCCTTTCAGTTGGCCCTTCCTTCTAATCATTGGAATCAATGATCCATTTCCATTATTGCTCTTAAATGGCTGCAAGTGAAACAGGAAGCGACTCACTCAGACAACTCCAAACTGAAGGGGAGTCAATGGCACTTGTTAAAAATAATAAAAAATTATTAATGGCATTGTCAATGGCATTTTTTTAACATTTTATTTATTTTTAAATAAATAATTAAATAAATACACTGAAGGGGAGCCAAGTGGTTTAAGTTAAACTCACTGTTGAAGAAATAATTAGTGAGGGAGATCTGATGCTTTTGCTGAGGAATTTTGGATGAGAATTTCCAGAAAAGGAAAAATTATTAGAAACAAAAGCATTTTATAGATCTGCCAGGTGGGATTGAACCAATCAGAGGGGTACGTTACTTGATCAATAATTCAATTAACCCTGGAAGGAAGGACGGACGGAAGCACGGAAGCCAGGACCCTAGGACCATGAAAAGAACCTGATGAGAAAAAAAAAATTAAAATTAAAATTAAAATTGCTTCGTACAGCTTCATTTTTTCATACATTTGAGCTGAGTAGAGCTGAGTATTTTTTTTCGTTTTTTGTTTTTTTCAGAAGTGCACTCACATGCATGTTCTTTACTAGTCCTGAAATTTTTGAAATTACTGCGAATTTTGTTTCAAGAGAACATGAAGAAAACTCATATGAAATACAAAAATAAGGTTCAAATTCCTTTTTATATTTATCTGTTGGCATGTATTAGAGTGTGATGTAATATCATGGTGTGAACCCAAAATATAAAGTAATAGACCTTGGTTATAAGTCCAATGTTCAAACTATAATCAAAATGTTGAATATAATGAATATTTCAAAATGGAGTGAAAAATAGGTAAAGTAATCTTCTTTTCATTTGTTGAACTCAAATTCACAATGATTGTTTCATGCCTAAAATTCAAATCAAGAACAAGGAAGTAGAACAAGGAAGTAGTAGTTTCCAAAATATATTAGAAAAAAATCTTTTGTGATTTGTTATTTTAGCATCTTCGTTTATAGAAAATTCAATGATAAATTGATGAGAGAATTTCCACCACCATGCACTAGAAATACTCAAAAATTTACTCAAAAAAATATAAATATAAAATTGGAGTATTACATCCTCTACCAATCATTCAAAATCATCCAAAAGTCATTTTGTGGCTTTGTTGGAAGTTCATAGTTAAGATTATAGTAAACATATGTAAAGATATTGTAATCCAACTTGAGGATTCATTAGAAGAGATTTGGGGGGGATGGAGGGCCGTTCCAAGACTGTTCCCCCATGATGTTCGCCTGGTAGATCGTGGGAATAGCTGCTATCAAAAAAAAAAATTAAATTAAATTATTTTTATAATTTTTTATAATTTTGAATCTAAAATGAAGAACGAATAAACAAACAAACAAACAAAACAAAAAAATGACGTGACAGTCGACATGCCACATCACATAGGCCAGGGAATGGCTGCGAGGCTATTTCCCCGACGCTGGCAGCTTGGGGAACTCGCAGCCCTCCAACCAAGCAAAAACTCATGTAATGACTATAAAGGTAGGATACAATCCATTATGACTCCTTGGTCTTTGCACATATTTACATACTTAGGTTTATAGGATTTATAAATATATTTTTGAAAAGAATTATAAATTGAAGGAAATTCTACATTTATGTTTTGGGAAAAAAAATATCATTATAGGTGGACAAAGCAAGCACAAACAATGAATCATTTGGTTTAGGGTCATGAATGTAAATCTCATGTCTTCATCCATTGAACTTATAATTTAATTTTTTCATTTAGCTCTCTAATTCCAACCCTTCTAGCCTGCTTAAGTCATTACCTCTGTCATTAATTAAAGACTGATCAGAGATCGACATCTGAAGCTAGTTTCAGGCTTTCACCACGTTCAAGTAATCGTGTCTCTGAAGCAGAGATTAATTGCTATCTCCAGGAGACAGAGATTTCAAGCACAACGGCACGCATAGATCTTGAACGCCATGTCCACTCAGTCAGCGCGTATAAAATTAGATGCATGTATAGAGTTGCTAGCTAGTAAGATTCCACACCCAGCTGCTACAGTACTTGCACATTTTGAACTACACATGGACATGATTCTCAGATTCAAAACTTAGTGCCCGCCCAGGACTTTGTGAATCATCCACATAAGGTCTAAGTCTAGCGTTCATAGCAAATTCAAGGGTGGATCATACTCTATTACCTTCACATCGAATGAATGCTGCTTCCGCAAGTTGTGCAGGGCATCGACACATCGACAACTTCAGCAGCATCCGCAATTGTAAGCTCCGGTACTAGCTGTTAAATTTGCATATATGAAAGCTCGAGAATATGCTGTGCCACCTTGAAATGACCTTGCAACAATCCATGTGAAATCGTACTCTGTAGATCTAACATACAACGTTACCCCGAACTGCAACCCCAGCTTAATTAATAAGTAAACCAGGAGAAATGAGGAAATTAATAATCATAAGGATAGAATTAGTGGAGAGAGTAATTAAATTTCACAGATACCACATTACAACTTGACAGTGACAACAGAGAACCCTCTGAGGGGGATGCCAAGATAGTTAGTATGAACTACAACAGCGTCAGTCACTCGCTTGAGCCATGCACATATCCACTGCGTGAGTAATTTACGTATTCCAAGGGAGGCCGGGCTCTAAAACAAAAGATAGACATGGATGATGCAGGCCAATGCTCACAATTCATCGCAATGAATTCCCAAGCTGTGCGTTGATTCTCTCGATCTTATGTGATTCAATGTAACTAATCATCTAAAATGGGCCAGCTAGATGACTCCCCTAGCTGCTACTCTTCATCTTCTACATGCTACACTACACTGGAGCCAGTGAGATGAAGCGGGCCTCGGAGCCTCACCTCATGGTACTGTACAGACAGGACTACAGGAGTCATCGTGATCATCTTCTTCACAACGCTAGCTAGCYAGCKAACTAACTAACCAGCTAGCGGCGACCTGTTTCGAGCTATAAAATTAGTTGGGATTGGCAACGAGAAGCACCTACACTACCCCAACCGATCGATCGATCGATCTCTACAAAAAAGTAAAACGTTAACTGGTTGCTATCTACGCTTCATCCAGAATGCCGTGGAATGAGGTGGTGGGGGTGGGAGAAACGTACATAAAAAAGCTGGTCTTATTGGGATCAAATCTTTAACTTACAAGCCCCYCAAATGGAAACGGGYAGCAAACTCGGCCACTCACTCCCAGTGCTGAATTGCTAGATGAAACAGCGAGAGAGGGAGCGCCAGCGGCGAGACGGTAGCTGATGGAGGTGGTACCGTACGTGAGAATTCTGAACATCGATGAGCACAGAATTAGTACTCAACCGCATGAAAGGGAGGAATCAAACTAGGCGGAAGTACAAGTTCGGGAGTACAAGCTCCCGATCAGAGGAAAAAGAATGGGTCCATCAGGCGCTCGCAGTTGGGGAAGATGAATACTAAGTGCTTAGAATGGTGAGCAAGGTTGCCGTTGTTAGAGGGTTTGTCAGGGCTTAGACTTCCCCATGGTGTTCTTGTTGTTGTGCATCCACACCTTGAGCACATGGCGCTTGACCCCCACAGTAGTGCAAAACTCCTGCACCGCGGCTTCGTCGTGCTTCTGGATGCGCCACCCGACCTTCTCCGCGAACGCACACATCTGGTCCTTCTGCTCCGTCGTGAATTTGGTGCGGAAACGCTTCTTGATGGCGGACGGCGAGCGCATGGACATCATCATGTGGCCTGGTGGTCCRTCGTCGGGCTCGTCRCTGTCTGTYCGCCCGCCGCCSGCGCTCAATGCCGCCATCGTCAGGGGMGYCATCTGCCCCAGSTGCTGGCTCGACGGCAACGCTAGTGTGGACGTGGTTGTGGTCGTGTTTGCCGTCATCCCGGGAGCTTGTGAAAGCTGCGGAGTGGARAGCAACTTGGGCTTCAGCTTCTTGCAATCGCAGACGATTTCGCCTTCGACCTCGCGGCGATGGAAGTTGCGGTGGCACTCACAAGCTGCGCAGCGGAGCGCTTCCACGGAGCCGTCCACGCCGCCAGGCATAAACTCGCCGCACCCGTCGATGGAGTGGCCGCCAATGCTGGCGGCGTGATTCTTCTGGCACTCGCGGTACCGCACCGTCCCTTTCTTCACCACACTCGACTGCTGCTGTTTCCCCGCGCCGGCTTCTGTCACCGCCACCACGGCCTGCCGCACGATCTCGCGCGCCTGATCTGCAGCCACATGGTGATCACCTTTCGAACCTCCATTGCCGCTCGAMGTGTTCAGCAGCTTCAACTTGGGTATCTCATGACCGTGCAAGGGTAGCACTGGCGTGGTGGCGTGGAAGCTGTTGGAGGCGGCTTGCTGCTGCTGCTGCAGCTGCGGCGACGGCAGAAGCAAYGAAATGGGGGTCACGGGAAGTGGCTGGGGTTGCTGCGGATGGGGATGCGGATGCTGGGGCTGGGGATACGACTGCGACTGCGACTGCGGTGGCGGGTGGTGATGCGCGTGCTGTTGATCGCCACTCTCGCGCCTTTCTGAACCCAAATCCATTGCACTGAGTTCTACCAAGTCTAGCTACCTTCMGCCGCCGCCGCCACCCGGGCTTCCTAATTCTCCCACCACCACATGACCCCCCCGCTCCTMCTGCCAATGCCTCCACCGCGCGGTAGTTTTCTTCGTCGTCGTCGTCGGGGATATTTGCGAGACGGGTTTCGTAACTTTTCTTCTCCTTGCAGTTGCTGCGCAGGGATGAGCTGACCATACCCCCTCAGTCAGTCTTTCGGACCGTGCTGGCTTCTCCCCCTTCGGGAGCCTCTCGTTCACGCCACTGGAGCTCACAACACCAAGACTAACCTCATGGCTGCTCACTCACTCACTCACCAAGAACTCTTTCCGCCAAATAGTTCGCCCGATTGCACTCACGTTCTCCAATATTCCCAAATTAGGAGCTCCGTGTCTCACCCAACCGACTATCAAAGGCCGTGCTCCAAATGCTCATATCCCATCACTGTMGCAGAATAGTTCCAACAGCCAGACCGAGCTCGCAATCAGAGCRCTCTTGAATTATACTCCGGGCGCTTATTCGAAACGAAACCAAAGGAAAGTCGCACTCAAACCAAAATATACGATGGGAAAGATAGTACTCATCAACAGATTGGAAAAGCAAGCATTGCAAGAGCCAGGAACTGCCGATACAGCAAAAGAACCCTCTAGCTAGCTAACTTCAGATTTGCAGTCTCGCTTCACCCCCGAGCTCCCTAACTCCCSAAACTGGTGTCTGAAAGCTCAACGCCTCTTTATACGGCGATGAGATGACACTCCTTCGCTCGTCACACTCTCCCAGGTGACACGGTCTCCACTTATTGAAAAAACAATCTATCTTCTTCCCCCCAAAGAAGCCCTTGCTCAACCAACAAAATCTCAACGAACACCAGCGTCGGCGTAAGCGTCGTCACCGTGACGCCCTGTTCTCATCACTCACTCACACACACACACACACACTCTCTCACTATCCCCCACTCCCCGAGTCTCAAGATATTAACTCCGGGAGCTCTTTCTAATAATTTCCGCATGCATAACGGTAGTCAGCAGCCCACATCACTAGAGACAGAATCTAAGAATCATGGACGAAATAACCGGTGCTCATCAAAGTCCACCCCAGTCACCCCCTTCGCCGCTGCTGTCGGAATGAACCTGGATCCTCCTCCCTCAAGAGTCGGGAGGCTAAAGGGCTTTGATTGATAAGCAAACTAACAACCCACTCACAGGCAAAGAAAGGTCGCAAAAGCATACACTCCACTCACAACCCGCCCGCCCGTCACCAGGGTAAACTACGTTCCCACCCTGAATAATCACTCACGGCGTGGGCATCAAAAACAAGGGAGGGGGGGCGGGGGCAGCAGAAGTAGTCCAAACTTACTACTACTCCGTCACTAGCAGTAGTATTCTACAAGCTAATAAGAAACCACGGCGCAAACGCCACCCAGCCAGCGTCATACAATCCCAAAGCCACGAAGACGGGTGGGTCAGGTATTATACTCGTCGTCCTTCACGGTGAAGACGCTGCCCCCCGTGCCTTCCCTCCGCAATCATGTCGTCCACCAGGCGCTTCTCTCTCTCTCTCTCTCTTTCTCTTTCTCTTTCCTGTTCTCTCTCTCTCTCTTTCTCGACTCTGTCTGTCTTTCTGAGTTGTTCTCTGTTTCTGTTGTTTCTGTTGCTAAAAGGAGTTGGTCTCCTCCCACCCGCGAGATGAACACGAAGGTCAAGAGCTCCGTACGATCGACTGACGCCGAAGTCGGTCCCCGGTGGCAATCAGCTTTGTTCTGTTGCATTTGGGTTGGGTTGGTTTTTGCATTTTGGTGGTGCTGCCTCAGCAGTTGGGTTTGATGCGTTTTCCAGGTTGGGAAAGATTCGCCTCGCCCGGGTGGTCAAGGCGCCACTATTGCAATCCACGCTTACTGTAGAGCGCGTGCGCGCGGGGAGCGCGAGCGGGAGGGATGGACGGGAGTTTTTCAGGTTTGGCCGGTTTCGGATGCCGAACGTTTTCGGTGCGGCCACGGGAGGACGGGAAGGAGCTTTGTCGCCGGGCGCCGGTGGTGGAGGCAACCCTCAATAGTGGCGGATTTCGGCAAGAATTTGGGCAAGAATCTTGACGGCCTCCGTCCGTCACTTTGGAGCTGGCCGGCTACCGGAATTGCACTACCATAACTTGTTAGCTGCCGATTAGGTGTAGAATATTCCACATCATTTTGTTGGCGGGAGGGCAAAAGCACCAACTGCTATTGAATGTTACATGAATGAAAGTCTTCTATGAAGTGGATTTGAAAATGCTGCTATCAGTGAGTACTTTGTTTTTATCTTGAAACTAGAAATGAAAAAAAATGTCATTGCAGCCAATCAAAATGTTTCAAAAGTATTCCATTCACAAATGAGGGATAGAGTTTTCTTTTTAACTTATGTCTCGTTCAATACACTCAATTAAAACAAATTATTCTAGACATATTTTATATTTGAGCCATTATATAAGATTTATTCCAAGTGGACGCCTTTAGGAAGGAAATCAATTGTATGGATATATGTTATGTATGTCCATTAATGATCATGAGCCCAATTGTGTCTCTATCTACAATAGTTCAACATTCCAAGATTGGAATGTTGAACCATTATAGATAGGAATGCAATTGGACTTAGGGTTGACAATGGGCATACTTATTTTAATCCCTAAAGGCTCAAGACCTTTTCAAGTTTAAAAATATCACTACCTTCAAAAAGCTATGGGTCTAAATCTCAATAGAGTATAGAAATTTCAACCATATAATCTTGTAGTGTATTTTTGTAGATAACATGAATCAAATTTGAAATCATTTGGTCAAGAAGATTGCAAGATTATGATAGTATTGAAAAAATATGCTTATATTATTCCTACAAACACATTGGGAGGTCAAATTTGATTTCTAAACCTACTCAAATGAGAAAATTTTAAATTAAAAAGTGCTTCAAATCCAACATATAAATACAATACCAAAAGAAAATATCATTCAATTGACTCATTGTTTTTGCAAAATGGATTTGAAATGTCAAAAAAATAGTTGCAAAAAACACATCTATTGTTGCACTTCTTTCTACTAAAATGCTTCTCAATAACTTATACTTCTTCATTTGATATGAAATTCTAACCACACAAACTAGGCTAGTATGTACAACTCTTCCAAAAAATTGATTGAAAATGGACATTGTTTGAAGAAGAAATAAGCTGCCGAAGTTCACTATAATTCAAAAATGTCTAGATTTTGAATTTTGTATTTCTCCCAAAATTCAAAACAACTTGGATTGATATGAAAATTTTATCACAAAAATATTCTTAAAAACAAACATAATTCAACAAATTTTATTGAAAAAGGACATTGGATGAAGAAGATACAAGCCTCCAAAGTTACAACCATCAAAATGCAATTTGGTGAACTCAAATTGAACCTATGAATTTTGAATGACTTTCAAAACATGAGTACATCTTGGATTGATATAAAAATTTTACCACATAAACTAGAAAACAAAGCTCAGATTCAACAAGTTTTATTTAATTTGGACATTAGATGCAAAGATTACAATACTTTGAATTGGACTTATGGACTATGAGGACACTTTTGGTTCCCTCAGGCGTTTAGAGGTTAAATGCAGGGTGCTTGTGGAAGTTGAGGCTAAAGTCCATGACATTCATTTACGAGGTATCATGATTGACTCAAGCTATGAAAATTTGAAGTAACACAAGTAAAGCTCCATAATTTGAAGTCACAAATATTTTGGAGTACGTCATTTTGTCTATCCTTTCATCTACTTTAGTGCATGTCTAGTTTTGCTCCCCTTTTGTCTATGAATGATGCATTTGGACTTTGTTGCTTAGATATCAAAAATGGACATTTCAAGTATGCCAATCTTTTGTGTGGCCTTTCATTCACATTGCATTACGTTTCAACTCTTTGAATTCTTCACCTACATGTATAAATGTATGTGTGTATAATTTAAATTTTAAATCATGATTTTGTCTTTGTTTTCTTTAAATGTATTAAATGCATAATTAAAAGAACAATAAAAAAAATTAAAAAAATATAAGAATTATATCATACTATGTTCAAGTCTATTTTATAAATGATTTAGTAAAACTTTGAAGTATGTACAAAGTTTTATCAACTTGTAAACTAATATATAAAAAAATTAATTTGAAGGTCTTTAGATCATTATGAAATCAATATCTAATTAGAATTTTTTTGAATAAATTGTGAAGATGTATTATAAAATGCAACTCAGGATAACAGTTTAATGGCAACTCAAACAATTGTTTCAAAATATGATCCATAGTTCATATCTATTCGGATACTTCCAACTGTTATACTAACCAATTGGTTTCCTATTAAATTTGAAGTCAAAAATTCTAACATTGATTGTAGGTCGGATATTTGTGATATTCACAAGATTTATTTATTTTTGTTCAAATCTTAATTTTTAATCATGTTTATTTTTTCTAGAGAATTAATTTTACTTTTTTCATTCAAGTCGATTCTAAAGGGTCATTTTTTGAATTAAGAATTTTATTTTTTTAAGCCAAACCTATTAGTATCAAACCCTTCTTTTGGTTTTTGAAAAAGTGACGATGGCGATCACTTAAAATTTGGTGAAGCATTTTATGTCTTCATACATCCATCTTTTGGACCAAATAATACTTTTCCATCAAATGCATACATTTTTTCATCCAAATTTGGCAATTTCATCCATATTTTCTTAAAGAGATGAAAAAAATTTGGCAAAAAAAGATTACTTTAATTTGGCAAAAAGTACACAAGTATTTTGAAATGGTGAAATTTGGCACCATGGTGCCAAAAAAAATGGGCTCATTAGTATCATTTGAGCTATAGAATTTTTGAAAAGCAAAGTCCTTAGAAAGTATATTGTAAGAATGTTAAAGAACTTATCTAAAAATCTACTCAAAAAGATGATGGATTAAAAAATATGCTTGGGATGTGTTTGTTGACTAACTTTTCAAAAAATTGATATTTTATTCATGTGGTGATGTTATTGAATTTGTCCAAAATTCAACTTCATTTTTTACAATTAAGAAATTAAGATTAATTTTATAAGATTTTTGGATTTTATTTTTTTATAAAATCGTAGTAATTACAAATTGTTTACAATGATATTATAATTTTTTTGATAAATTGAGATGATAGTGATAAATACTATGGTGTAATTGGTGTATCCTTTAAGTTTACACTAATAGAAACTCAATAGACAAGTTCAAGTGTGGTGTATCTTAAGCTTTCATAGTCATAGTGTAATTGGTGTAGTAAGTTCACCAATAGAAAATAGATAATTAGAGTTATATTATCTTTGATAAGCTCAAAGACATTTAAAATCAAGAACTATTTGAGATTGTAATTTGACATTTCACCACACCCTTTAGGCTTGGTTTGTCTTTTGAGAATTAATCCTTTAGTGCTTGGATGTTCAAAATATAGACAATGAACAAAGAGGTTCCAAGTGTTTTTTGACTCCAAGACTTTTTACTCAACCAAACCAATGCTTGACTTTTTCAAAAACACACTTGGTGTATGATGAATTTGAAGAACTGGAGGTAAACATAATATACACTAGTGTGCTTTGTGCCATTGCCATGGACAAGGTAAAAATAAGATTAATTTTCTAAATTTTTAATGTAATATACTTCTAAATTCAGTAATTTTTGTATGATAGGTCCAAATGCCATGAAACAAAGCCCATGCATCCCTACTTGGAGAGGTCTTTCTCATGGTACAAAAAACACAACCAAGGGATGCAGGTCCTCAAGATCATATTGTAGTAAACAAACAAAACAAACAAACAAAACAAAACAAAACACCTCGTTAAAGGTATAGATTTTTAAAAATATAAGCAAAAATATGCAAAAGTTCAAGAAAGGATTTAGGCACTAAGGAGTTAATTGCTACAACTTGAGCATAGATCAACAGTGAATTTTGATGAAAAATATGAAAAATTCCATACCTCGAGTTGGACTCCTTTGTTTTATTTGTTTGTTTGTTACGGTGAGATCTCTAGAACCGTGCTTCCCTTGGTTGTGTTCATGATACCATAGAAAAACCCTCCGCATGCACGAAGTGAACGGGCTTTGTATTGTGGTGTTGGGGCCTACCGACGACGGAGTGAAAGCTATTGAATTTCAAAGTTTTATGAAATGAAAAAAATTAGAAAAACACTTTTTACTTTTATTTGGTTATACTGTGGCAACGGCCGGCATACTACAGTAACTTTAGTATGCTTGGAATTACCTTGGGTTACCTGGCAACTACGCCACTTGGGCACGTGATGGTGGCAGGGTTTCACCATGATCAGCCTCCCCCCAACCCAAAGCTCCTAAAGTCCCCCCCTAATGTGTTGTGATTCACTTTAAACAACCCAAATCAGGCCATTTTAACCTTTTCTCCCAAAAGCAAGTTGACTAATTAAATTATGCAAATTTGCAATCCCTATGTCACATGCAATTAGGCCCTGCTTTTAGCCCACAATTATTAGTCCAGTTTCTGCATGGGTTGGGTAATAAGTATGACCCCTCCGTCCATGCAAATTAATAAAAAATGAAGGGAAGAGTAATTTTTATCAGGAGGAGATTATCGAGTACTTAACCCTTAAGCGCTCCGGCATCCATATTCTGGACAATGCTGAAGGGCTTACAAGCACTCTTTGGTCCAACTAATTTCTCATTCATTCTATGTAACACTTGAAAAGACAACCTTCTTTTATGATCAATTTCGTGAAATTGCAAAAACAATATATTGTACAAATATAAGCAACAAGGCCAAAAAATCAAAAATGGATTGAGGTAAACTTGAGGTTAACCTTCCTTGAGGTTAACCCTTGAAAGACAGATTGGTGACCGTGCTATAAATTAATCAAAAAGCACTCATTAGAAGTCAAAATATTGTAGAAGTTCTACCTTTTCCACCCCTAGTTAGGAGGATGAATAGTTGCACTTTTGTCTTATATAGGGAAATTCCTTGTCATTTATTGCAGGCCAAACATCTACCTTGATGTTTATGGGTTAAGCAATATTGCATGTGAGGGTCTGATTTGACAAAGTTTTGGCAAAATTGGATTTTTATGTCAAATTCTCAGGGGTCCATGTGACCTCACATCAATCACAAGATGACATGTGGCACTTTCTTTTCTTTACAAGAATGACTTAATTTATGTCAAATTTGACCTTCACATAGGATACTTGAGTTTTTTTCCTATTGCTAAGAAATTGAAGAGTATTATCATCTCCACATTAATCTGGGCAGGCCGATGAGGTCATGCATTTATTTTCTTAAGAGATTAAATCATTTTTTTGCTATAAGTCAAAGATATTTTGTGAAAAGAAAAAATCTTGTTTGATCTTTTGGAAAAAAAGTGAAGAAAATTCATGCCAAAAGTAAAATTATCTCTATATGTATATTTTATATTGTAAAACATCATAGTATATACCAAATTTCCAATTCTTTCTATAATAAGAAAATCAATTGACAATGGTTACTGACCCAAACTTCAAATTACAATAAAATATTCAATTTTAGGAATTTTCAAATTGAAGTATGAACAAGGTTTGATAAATTTCATTTCATTAGTTAGGTTCAAATTCAAAATTATCATTTTGACAATATCATTCAAATCAAGAACAAATAACTAGTGGTCAATATATGTGATCTATGGATTAAAATATCTTCTTCTATAGAAAAGTCATCAATATTGCAAAATCCAAAATCCAAAACCATTTTATTATACCCAACTTTGGTTATTGAACGTACAAGAGAACTAAAAAAATTTTATTCAAAAATTAGAATTTGATTAATTTTGAGCATCCAATCAAATGTGTATATTATAATGATATCAAAAGAAATTTGAAACAAAATTCAAAAATTGAAGTAATGCCTACATATCAAATTATCTCACTTAATTATCACAGAAATATCTTAGAATACAGTATTATTAGTGCTACACTAATTTATATTTTATTTATATTTTAGAGAAATCATAGTATTGTGAGTATTATACTTGATGGTTAGGATCGAAATTTCTTGTCAAATTATTAATTAAAGTTGGAAAAATTGTTTTGACATATGCCTAAAAATAGAAAATTTATTTTTCTATACAATGAAATTGAAGTTTCTAGAAAAACATCTCAACAATTTTGGCATCTATTTTTTTAAATATTTTTTCAAACCTTTATCATTGGATACAATACTATCCCAAAGACTATAAATATTATATAGACATCTAATAATATTTTTATTTTTAATTAGTTGAAAAAAATTGAATATTCACTGGTGGTAGTATTTATCGTAGTAACATATTTTTATTGGATAAAATTATTATTTATAGGTCATACCCTTCAAAATGTAGAAAATTGCCAACAATTTTACTTTCATCCATTTTTTGACTATTGAATTATAAATATTCTATGAGTAGATTCTATGAGTAGATTTTTATTCTTTGGAACTTCCTATCAATTTTTTTTGTTCTACTGAGCTTGAAATTAAAATTTTATGTGTTGAAGATTCAAGTTGAGGATTAGGGGATAAAAATTCAAGAAAAACACACTTGATATTCAATCATTAAAAAATTGTTAAATAGAAGTAGGTCCAAGATTGGAAAAAAAACTAAATGGTTGATAGCTCTAAGATGGGATTGAAACACATTAATCCCAATAGCGAGATTGTTTTGGCAAGTAAACTTAACCTTGTCCAACAATGTTTTTCAAAAAATTGTGAAAATTGCATTTAGAAATGAATCCATTAAAGTAGGAGGTCCATAAGTGGACCATCTAAGGGCTGGAATTGAATTTTAGGGAGGTGATACAACTTGAAATATTTTTCAATAAATTTTCTTTGCAAGACAAGGAGAATTGACATTTGGTGGAAGCCGTTTCATATTTTTTGTAGCTTCATGGAATTAGTTATGAAATTTTGAAGTCAAAACACCATAAGGCTCTAAAAACGACCACCCCTTAAATGTACACCGTTGGTACATTTTGATAAATTGAAGAAAGCAAAATGTATCTTTGAGGCATGTTCCATTCAAGATGCCCGATCCGAGTTTGAGCCTCCTACCTCAAGTTATTTTTTCAAGAGGATGCTTAGATTGCCCAAAAAAAAAGATTGTCCATATCTTTCTCATTATTAGGCCAAATAGAATGGGTCAAAGCTTCAGATGTACACAAAAATATAATCTTTGAGAAAAAAATGAAAAATAAATAAAAAAACGTATTTTTGTGATTTTTTGTTTCTGCCTAACGAACTAAAATTTATGCATAGCATGGCATAACTTTTGCCCCCAATCACCGATTGAGACAAAAATTATATTTTCATAAAGTTAATGTGGTTTTCTATCATCAAAAAAAGTTTCAAAAAATTATGTCAAAAATTGAAATCACACGAGCCTGCCCGAAATCCCAAGTGTCCCCCGAGGGGGACACTTGGGACTTTAGGGATTAAAGTTTTTGTGGATTTTTGTTTTGACCAACAAGGTGTAAATTATGCTGAGAATGGAATTACTTTGCTCTAAGGCGTTGATTGAAACAAAAACTATACTCTTAGAAAGTTAATCAGTATTTTTCTATCTCGTTCCATTTTGAAAAAGGTTTCAGAAAAATAAGACAAAAATTGAGACCAAAGAAGCCTTACCAAAATTTGATCTATCTTTTGTAGAGACTTTGGTCCTTTGGAGATTAAGGTTTAAAATATTTTAATTTAAAGGGTGTTATAATGTCTTATAGTGCTTTACAAGGTATGTTGACCCAAATCTATCACTTGACCATGCTTCGAAAGTGCTTAGTACATGCGCTAAGGGCTCTACATGTGCAAACATATATGGGTTGAAAGCCTTTTGTAGGGTTCTCTAGTAAATTACACATGAATGAATGTAAAAAATAGTCTCTTAATTTATATTGGTTATCTTTGGATTTTTCAACCACTTCTAGCTAATTTGAGATATTTTATTCAAAATACAAATTTTAGTTTTACAAAATTGATCACCCTTGATAAATAATAAGTTTTAGCATACTCTTTATGGAGATTCCTTGTAAGACTTGCAAAAGAGGTGCTACCTACATATACTTGCACCAAAATTATAGCTCCAAAGCCTATAGAATGTTTTTCCTTCATGGCATGGTAGTTGATTGCATGTGATTCAAAGATCACATCAAAATATCCTTAAAATCAATGAAATTTTATTTGAGCTCATATTGAATATTTTTTGATGAAAAAGTAAGAACTACAAGCTAACCACCGACAAGTCTGAGATTCTACTTAGATCAACCATCACAACTCAATTGTGGTCTATTTGTACCACCACTGTTTTATTAGTATTGTACATTTTGAAATGTGCGTAGTTACTAACATGTAATAGCAAATTGCTTAACTTACTACGGATAGTGAGGTAGACAAACCCATTGTCAACATAGGCATAGGCAAGCATGTTGTGAGCGAATTGTTTTGGTTTTTGTACATTTGAAAACTTTAAATGTAAACCATCAATACTATTTTTTGCCCACAATGGGCTCATTTACCTTAGAGCATCTCCATTGGGACGTACCAAGCACATCTTGAGGAGGTTTTAACATGACTAGGACTCCAAGGTTTTGTAAAGTACTCTAGTAAGAACTCACACATCATTTYAAAACAAACAAACAAACACATGCTCTTCAAATCCAACCTTCAACACGCCAAGATTGGGGGCCTCTCAACACTTTCATTGCACTCAAAAGATTGGTTAATTTGAACAATTCTTAAAATTAAATCTATTTTTTTTGTTTTCATGCAAAAAGATAATGAAAGAGAATGTGTAGAAGTGAAGAATTCGGAAGACTACTCAATACACCCATGTATAGAAGTGAAGAATTCGGAAGACTACTCAATACACCCATGTATAGAAGAGATTTGGAGGGCCATGGTGGAAGTCAAGAGCCTTGTCCACCCAAGCTTTGAAAAGCCCTTCCAAAGAAGTTCAAGCCATCTACATATTTGAAATGCATTGCAATGGTGGAGATGCTCTTATTTATCTTTTGTGGACTGGAGGGCAGTGCAAAGTCTACACTAGGAGTTCATGTATGAGATGGTCACAATATAGGATTGTGCTCTTAAACCGACCCTCTTCTTCAAACCGTCCTCAAGAAGACTATAAAATCAATATGTAATGGTCAAGAAATTGATTAATGATTATGTCAAAGCATAATAAAAATTGGTTCATATTTCTTCAATGGATGGTTTAAGAGCCAAGGTAGATCCATTTCTAACTAAGTGATTATGTGTCCATTAAAGATAATTATTGACTCAAGTATCCATTCACGTACTAGTAAGGGTCACATTTTGGAACCTTCTCCATTACTTTTTGCATGTTGCAATGTTTGCTTTTGAGTAAAGTCCTACTTTTTTTGTTCAAATTTTGCATGGGTGGGTTTTGGTAAGACTATGAATCAGGAATAGTTCCTATGGAAAATTTCTTTGGAAACTCATAAGTAATTCAAAAATACTCCAAACAATATGAAACAACTTGTGTTATATTCCACATCAACTTCTCTTCAAGTGAAAAATAAGGGAAAATACTTGCGTGCATCTAAAAACCATCAAAAAGCTTGACCATCCCTTAGCCCTTAAAAGTCAATGTGGACATTTTGTGTCCAATGGATGAGACAAAAATCTTTGTACGTACGTAGGACCAAAGTGCAAGTATTCATCATCAGAATTTTGTGCGGAAGGAGGAGATCTTGTACAATGGTTTGACTTCCAATGAGTGCTTTTAGATTTTTTGAAAATAGTGATTCCCACCAAATGGATGATTTCACGGTCACCACGGTCCGTCCTCCGAGGTTAAAAAGGTCGCTTTATGAGCACATTACCGCTTACCAATGGCAATCCATGGAGGTATCAGCCGAAACTGGTCCTGATTATCCCCATTTCCCAATGAGTGGCATGTTTTTTCTAACTTTGTTATTGATTAGCACTAAGATAAGCTGCTTAAGTGAAGTGAAGTGAAGTTAATCATCAGACGATTTTGTTGTAAGTTAAGTTCGTGACGCAGCCGCGGCAGTGCACCAAGGTAGCAGTGAATCCCACAGGGATTCACCTTCTCTGACTTCAAGTTTTGCACCATGGTCTTCTGTTCTGGGCCCCTGCAAGCATGCTCCTCCCACGAACCTATGACTTACCAAAAAACCAGAGGTCAGCTCCGCTCAGCTCAGTCTGTGCTTTGGACCTCGCAATGGGACTTGATTCGAGGAAGTTTCGCTACTGTTACATTACGGGTCAGCCAGGGGCTTCCGTCTGCTACCCTTTATCTAAATTCAGGTAGCACGACGGGTAACTATGTCCCACGAAGGGTAAAATTTGTGCTCTCAGGGGGTAAAAGTAAAAAAACAAAACAAAACAAACTATTTTGTACCGTGTTTAGGGTCTGCTCTTGCTCTCACCTAGCTGGTTTAGGGTCTCTGATTGCAAATATGAACTTCAAATTTGCAAATTTGCAAAAAATTGAAAGTTGTATCTCGGGGTGAATCCAGCGTGCTGGTCACACTTCATGGGATGGGTTTCGTGGCCTCCTTTTAACTACTTAATATAACTTAGTGGAGTTCATTCCTGTTGCTGATAACTTAACCCCTCTCGCCCAAGTGGACAAAAAGTGTCCTCACACAGTCCGCACTCCACTTTGAAGCGCTCTAACTTTTGCATCCGATGTCTTAATTCAATAAAACTTGTTGGAAAAGTTGTGCATACTAGTCTAGTTTCTATGGTAAAATTTTCAGATCAATCCAAGACGTATTGAGTTTGTGAAATTCGAAGTTCTCAGGTTCAATTTGGGTTTAGCACATTGCATTGTGATGGCTACAACTTTGGGGGATTGTATCTTTTTCATCAAATGTTTGTTTTCAATAAAATTTGTTGGTTTTTTTTTCCATAAAGGTCTAGTTATTGTGGTAAATGTCTCATGCCAATCCAAGTTGTTTCGAACGTTTGGGAGCAATTCAAAGTTCAAAATCTTTGAACTTTGGCAGCTCATAACTTCTTCATATATGATCCTTTTTCAATAATTTTTGTTGTAAGAGACTAAGAGTTGCACTTACTAATCTAGTTTGTGTGTTTAAAATTCCAGATCCATACAAGTTGTTATGAGTGACTGAGAAGCATTCTAGTAGAAGGAGGTTCAACCAAAGATGTGATTTTTTGCTACTTTTTTCACTGTTTTTTGACATTTCTAATCAATTTTGCAAGCACAATGAGTCATTTTCATGATATTTTTTTTCTCCAAATATTTTAAATTTTGGTTTGGAATCACTTTGAAGCTTAAAGTTTTTTTCATTTGAGTTGGTTTAGAAATCGAACTTCACCTCCATATGTGTTTTTATGAAAATTTCAGCACCTTTCTTCAACACTCAAATATTATAATCTTTCAATCTATACGGTCAAATGACCCCAAATTTGTTCCACACCATCTACAACATACACACTACAATATTGTACGGTTGAGATCTTCATACTTGACTGAAATTTAGACTTTTAACACTTGCAAAGGCAAGATGCTTTTAAGCATGGTTGGACCTTCGGCGATGAGGGGTTACTCACTTATTAACTTAGTCAGCTCACATATGCTCAGTTGCTCACTCAAATCTGACTTTGTTTGGAAGGGGATGCAACCTAAATTAGTTATTTCAATGCTAGACTGAGTGACTCTTGGTCGAGTCTATAGTACCCCAACGAGCTAAATGCGGAGGTGGTTTTGCCCCCCGTGTATTAACCCTGGAGAAAACACTAGAACTTTTTATTTCTCATGCATAAATTTTTTTACAATTTTTGGCTTCATATTTACAATCAGAGGACCCAAATTAGTTAGGAGAGGTGTTAATCACAAAATTATTACAGGACAAAACAGGGGGGCTTTTTTTTACAGTCACCTATTGTTACACCTCCGTTGGGGTACTATAGACTCTACCCTGACTCTTCTCTTCCAACTCGGAAGATCCCTGGCTGGACAAAAATCATGGTGGTTTGCATCCATGGATGGTCATGCAGACATCAGTCATCTCTGGGAGAGGGATGTATCCTTACGTTATTCCCTGAAGGGCCATGATCATTTTTTGGGGGTCCAAAACGGCTCAAAAACTGCCATTTTGGTTACATTTATTTAAGAAAACCAAAAAATACTTTTTTAAGAATCTATCCATAGGATCTTGTACTTCACTTGCTTGAAATCAAGTGGTAAAAATTTCATGAAGCTTGACCATACAAATTGAAAGATATCAACATCCAAAGTTGGAAATGTTTTTTTCTTTAACATTGACTTGCAATTTCAAATGACTTTGACCATCATGTGTGAGTCTTTTCTGCAATATGGATTTCGAATTAAAAGATTTTAGTGTTGCAGAATTGAGTTGACAGTCTAGGAATAAAATTCAAAAGGGTCATGCTTATTATATTTCCTTATAAGAAAGTTTCAAAAAGTTTCACTAAAAATTGAGGTCATAGGAACTTGCCCAAAATCCATTTTCTCATCCAAAGGGTGAGAATGGTCCTTTAAACTTTAATTGATAAGCCCTTTACAATTATCTAACAAAGTATAATAATATACATCGAGTATAGAGGGGCATTGCCTAACTACACAATGGTGTATAAACTAGCTTTAAGACAAATACTTGGTCTAATCCATCATAAAATGTCAAACTTGATCAAGTGCGAATTTTAAATTTTAATCTATGTGGACCATTTTTCCTACTACCAAGGATAGCAAGTTTGGCTGAATTTTTTTTTAAATTGCCAATTTTTTTACTAATTATTGACCACACAATTAAATCTACAATTAAATGTAAAGACGTTTATCTATAAATCCCAAAAATCTATTGAATCACATACCAATATGTCATTTGACCATCTACCAACAAGAATGTTTTGTTTGCAAAATGAAGGAATTATTTTGTTGGTTGAAATTCAATGAGAAAAATGGGTGGAGTGTTTTTTTATAATAAAATCCATTGTTTGTCATTAATCTTCAAAGGGGATGGGATAATTTGGAGATGAGTGCTTGACCACTCATTGTCAAAATGTAGGAATTGTGTTCAAAGTAGAATTTTAAACCTCATTTTGTTTTAGTAAAATATTTTTTTCCAAAAAGCTTTAAACAAAGAAAAATTAATCAAGTTAACCTTAATCTCCAAAATCCATTTGTGATTTTAAGCCTTTAAATTAAAAAAATGAGTTATGGACAAAATTCAACAAGGATGTTGGAAAAGGTAAAAAAAATGTCAAAAAAATGTCCCATTTAGCCTCTCTTTGACCTTGTCCATAACTTGCGATTGGAGTCTCAAATCTCAAATGGATTTTTGGAAATGAAATATAGCTTGATTTTACATATTAACTTAATTCAAAGTTTTTTGAAAAAAGTTATACTACACTTCTTAGATGAGGTCTTAATTTGACTTTGAACAATATTCTTGCTTTTGACTTGACTATGAGTAGTTGAGTTCTAATTTACATATTCCACATGGGTTGTTTTACCTACTACCACCCCACTTGTACAAATATTTTATCTTCTCATTCTATTACAAATACTACGTGATTTTGGAAGCTATGTGAAAAACTCATACATAAGCTGAGTAACAACTTAGCTATTGAATGTAATTTATTTTTTGACGTAGATGCTAAATTTTTGAAAATTATATTTTAAAGTGCCAAATCTTTTTGGACTTTAGTTAGATATCTAGACCCAAAGAGCCAAATTTTCTATCCAAGTACGGAAGCGAGGAGTATATAGAAAGTTCCTAAGTAGAACAAATTTCTTCATACAATAGTTGCATCTTCATCAAAGCATCCTTCCATATAATTACATGACTAAAATGTCTCTTGTCCTTGAATGTCCAATCAACTAAAACTGGTCAATTTCATTAGGTGTGTGTACTAGCTGTAATTCATCCTAATTCTATAATTTCTCATCCATCCAAATACTTTTGGATTTTTCATATTCCCCCTATAATATGGTCAAGGAAATACTAAATTATACAAGAAGTTAAAAATATTTGGTATTGATTGAATAATGGTGCATCAAATTTATAATTATTAGTATGATCAAAATGAACTATAGTTACAAAAATTTATCCACGAATGAATGAATTTTCATCTAAATAGTTTAGATAATATTGCCCAAAAATACCACAAATTTGTGACCTCAAAAGGGCTTTTTCTTCTAATCTGCTCTGTTGACATTCACCATTTCATCCTTAACCTCCCTTATGTTAGGGAATTCATGATCATAAACCAACATAATCATTTCACTTATCTCAATTTAAGAAGGTACTCCCACACATACAAATATGAACATATAAATAGAGCATCTTCATGTTTAAAGTCAAAGTAATTCAAAGTAATTAGTAGTCCTAGAAATTGGTTTTGAGGTAATTGATTTCACGCTGACTTTACTAGCAACAATTTAGTATAAAATTGAACAACTAAGTTTTAATTCAATGTTCACCAAAAGATCTAGCATGTAGCGTTGGGAGCAAATGAATTTATTGCCTCCTCCAAAGCATTTTTAATTACCAAAATTTCATTCCAAAACCTCTTTTTAGAAAAAAGATATACTTTGGGACACTTAGATGGATCGATCCAAATTAATTGGAGCATGCCTACTACAGTAGAACCTCTATGAAGTAATAGGGCCAAGAACAATTTGACACAATACATTAGAGAGATTATTGCATCATGAGGTTCATTTGCATTCATGAAGTTTGTATGCGGCCTGATCGAGAACCAACAATCAATATAACCTTAGAGAGGTTTATTACTTCAAGGAGTATTGCTTGAGAAAAATTTTGTTATAAATTATCGTGAGTTTGCTACCACCATCACCACCATCAACCACCACTTCATGTTGCTGAAGACCAAGGGTTAAGAATGTCTAGCTTTGTTTGTTGTCCTCAATGAATAACTTGGTATGTCACAAGAAGGTATACCCAAGTTAAACCCAACTATAATCAATTAGTTGTTTGGCCTTTGGCCTTTAGTTTGGGTGGTATATTTTCCTCTTAAGCATTGGGTTTGCCCCTTTTGTTCAAAAAAGAAAAAAGAAAACCCAATTGTAACCTCATTTTCACAATATTTGTGCCAATGGGTGATTGCAAGAAAGACCGACCGGTTTTTGTAGCATTTTCCACAATACTCATAATTTTTTCGGGAGTATTGTATAATTAGAAAAAAAAATTTAAAACATATAAGAAAATACGTTTAATGTATACACCTTTAAGAAAAAGGTACCCTAGGAAGGAAAAGTGTAGAAAAATTCTTTAAGTAGGAGAACTAGAAAAGTGCAAAACCTCATGAAAATAGGTATTTTGACGTTTTAATTTGTCAAAAATAGGAAGAAGAAATTCAAAGAAACTAAAAATTGGACATTTGGAAAGACTTTTTGGTGAAGATATTGTACCAAAAGAATGATCTTCAAACTATTTTCAATGTTCAAACTTGCGTGCACAAGGGAGCCTTGTTTGAATGAACGTAGAGGACATAAAATGATGTTTTTGTAAATTCCCTTCAACAAAAACATGCTTGCCTAGTGTAGAAATAGACCACAAAAATTTCAGCTCTAGATCATTAATTTTGGATACCCCCGAGTACTAAAAAACCCTAAACCGCAAAGTGTGACAAATTAGCTAAATTCAAATTTAAATACAAAATGATTTTTAAAAATTTCTTAAAAATAAGGGATTTGATTACAATCAAGTTAGTCATCTCCAATAAAAATTTCACGTTAATTGGATTCATGCTTCAAAAGTTATAGCACATGAAAACTCTGTCATTCCAATTGTGACCCAAAATAGTACCGGTCTTTCTTGCAATCATCCCAATACAAGAAGAAAATAATTCTATAACTACACTTCCAATGCCAACTATTGCTCTTTTTTTCTTCTTTTAAATAAATAAGTAAATGTGTGTGTTACTAGAAGAAGGAACACCACTTATTCAAGTTAGATTTGGCACATTGGTGCCGAAATAATTTAATTTTAGAATTCAGACAGGTTTACAACTCAATATAGATTTTTTGGCTTTCGGCACTTTGCTCTTCCAAATTTTTGGACACTTGTAATTTTGGATTGATTCTTTCTATTCATGCATAAATGCGCTCTTTTTTCTAAATTTTCTCAAGAATTATTTTTGGATATTCAAAATTAGCAACAATTAAATTCTTACATATTTTGAGAATTAGTTGTACATTGATTTTTAAATTTTTAGACATCTTCCAAATTTTCCTAATCATTTACGAAACTGACCTAGTCTACATGTAGGATACTATTCATTGTGAAGTTAAGGCATGTACTATTGTCATGGATTCTCACTTTAGAATCAATGATGCCCCTACATTTGGGTGGTATCAAGTCACCGGTTGGTATTGGGTTCACCTACCTTAGTCGAAATGACAGAGCCCCTAGGCTCTTACACCAAATGGAAGACAATTCCTTCACCCAAATGGTCTATTGATCTTCCCTTTTTTGCCGAAAAATTCTTGAGAATGGGAGAGGAGTCTAGCCATTCCCATGTAGATTCATAATCATAGTGTTGCTCAAGGCTCTCGTACAATCTTGATGGGAATTCATACAGCATTGCCACAGTTTCCATTCCACAAGCAAGTGCTCCGGACGGGGTCCTCTAAACAACTCCTATGTAAACCACTCCCAAGAAATCACCTGTTCATTTCCTAGGAAATTTCTGCAGCGCAATCATCCATAATGTCCAATTATGCGGGTTTATTCTTCATCCAACTTTGTTTTTTCATTCCAAGTGTTTCATCCAACTTTGATTTTCTTGCTCGTGATTCACGTTGGGCAATGTCCCTTGTTGTCGGGCATTTCGCAATATAAAGCGCCTCTCCCATCGGGCTCTACCCTCCTCCTTGGGCATTGCCCTATAAATATAAACCACGTGGGGAAATGTCCCCGTTCATTTCCCAGCTGGATCTTGCACCTCAATGAAGGCATAATGTCCGATCATGTGGTTTTGCATGCGTAAGTGGGCATTATGTATTTTTCATCCAATTTTTTTTCATCCAAGATAAGTTGATTTCCCCCGTGGTTTATGTTGGGCAACAATCCATGCCGCTAGGTGTTCTAGGAAAGAAATGGTCTCCTTGCTGGGCTCCACCTTCTTTGTCTGTCGTATATTTCCCAAAATGCCCTTCTCCTCCAACATTGCCTTATACAACATTTACAGTTAGTCCCCTCCAAAATCCAAACAATTATTCAGATGACTTCTTTGCAAGTAAGTTGTTGAAGTCAATATTGGTATCAACTTCCCTTGGCCATTGATACCAATGAGGCTTGCTATAAGTTATACCAAGAGGGCCAAAAATAGCAACATAATGTATTGTATTTTGGAGATAGACCACCACCACCGATGTTTGGGGAGAACTATCAGGTAGTTCATTGTTAGTTAATGCCTTTGGGAAAACAATTGGTTGGATTGAGTGGGAAAATGGAAGATCCAAAACTGGAAAAAAAAATGAGAGGATTGGCAACCAACCGGTGTGCCCAAATGTGGTTTCTATTTTCATGAAATTGTCATATTTAAATGCTTGTTATTTTGAATTCAATACTACTACTTGGATTGCTGGAGGCAGGTATATTCTAGGATAATGCAGGTAAAACTTTGGGGTTGGCTATTGAGAGGCTTGGAGTGTTTGGACAATGTAGGGTCGAGGTATTGCTTTAGGGTTGGTTGTGGCAGCTAACCTTTGTTCTGTCATTCATGTCTACATGGTGTAATGAGATTTGGATTTTAGTTTTAAAATTGGCATGCCTTTGAAACATGAGGATTGTAGCCTTTGTAAAATTTGAAGTTGAAGAAGTGGCTTACCCTAGAGGAGAAGAAATGAATCAGGAGATTGATAAGGAGAGGATGCAATTTATTCCCTTGTCCCAATGGAGTGGACCTTGGGAGACCCCCCTTGGCACTGAGGAGGGCAGTTGCTCTGCAACTGAGCCCAACTGGCAAATGCACAACCCAAGGGGACAAGGCGACAGAGAGGCCAGGCTTAATCAGGAGGTCAACTCGAGGATTAACTATCACCAAGCTCATCTTATGATGGTAATGGGGTCCCATCAACTTTTTCACCTTTTTCTTTGGTTCACACTTTTTCACCTTTTTCTTTCGTTCACACTTTTTCACCTTTTTCACCTTTTTCGTTGATGGGCTGAAACCAACGGACTCTCGATCTTGTGCCATAATGTGAAGTGGACCTAAGTTATGGAGATTTTTAATGCAAGAAAAGAAAAAAAATAGAAAATTGAAGGGCCCAACCACAAGCAAGCCTGGAGGGAATTCCACTAAAGGGGTGGGGTGAATTGACCTCTGAGCTCGGCCACTCGGTAAAAGCCTGAAATTTTTTTATTTTCCATGCACAATAGAATTTGCAAGTTCTGAATTCCTATTTGCAATCAGAGGCCCCAAATTAGTCACGAGGGATGTACGAGGTAAATTAATTAGGCCCAAAATAAGGGACTTTTTATTTTACTTGGACCCTTGTAATTACTTGGAGTGGCAGAGCAAGGGGTCCAGTACACCCCGGCCCATTACAACAATTTTTTTATTTTCTTGAAACACATGGACCATTTTTTTTTTTTTTTTTTTTTTACACAAATGAAAGGAACTTCCATTGCAGAAACACATGGACCATTTCCATTGCAAAAGGAAACAACACAAAGATTCAAGGGCACCAATCCCCGGCGAATTCCAAAGAGTTGAATTTCAAGTTTTCCATTGAGGTAACGTTTAATCGTGCTGCTTAGAGTAGAACCTGGGTTTGGAGGGAATTGGTCAATTGGGGGGTTCAGTTGTTTAGGGTGTTATTAGGGTTTTACCCTCACTTATTAACGTGCGCTTAATGATGACGAGCTACTTCCTGTACAGTACACTCTGCAGACGACTCTATTAGCAGGGCTCTATGATACAGTACCAAGGTCAACAATTTGCGTAGGGGAAGGAAAGTTCACGGCACCTTCTGGGGGTCTGTAATTAGAGTTAGTATGCTAGGCTTAGGGTGCTAATTTTCTAGGCTCCCCCGTTCCGTCCCCGTAGCTGTACGTACCTGGAGCCCCTGTACAGTAGTACACCCCCTATTTTGAAGGTCAATGGGCTTCCAGCTTCCCTCTCAATCTCTGTCCGACCAAGAATATACTTATTATTACACGAGAGTCCGGGGGAGATGCCAGCCGGCCAGCCGGCCAGCCCCAGCTAGCATCATACAGTTGCGTTTAATTGGATATTAATTGAGAGGAGCAAGTTTACTATTCATTGAACAAAAAATCCAAAATATCCAAATTGGGTTAGGTTAAGTTATGGACAGAAAATTTGGCATTGGTGGGTTTTCGTATAGGGCAAGGCCCAAGGAGGAGGGCATTTCGCGATATAAAGGGCCAATGAGGAGGGTGAAGTAGAAAAATCGAAGTTGGATGAAACACTTGAGGTGAAAGAAAGAAAAAGTTGGATGAAGAATCTGTAATGCTCGATCACGCGGGTTTGCCTATGTGATCGGGTATTAGAGCTAATTGTGCAAGAGAACTCTCCCGAAAAATGAATGGGCGATTTCATGGGAGTGGTTTACAAAATGGAAAAATGGGAAGGACTCAATTGTTTTTTTGGGAAATTCTACCTTGAAGTTGGTTCAGTTTCTGTGGACCAAAAGTTAGGGTGACCAAATATACACTGATTCTTGGATTTTTGAAATTGATTGTTGCGTTGGGTCAGGTGATGGAATTGAGCAGGAGAAAGAATCCAAGAGACGTGCTTTTCGGTGGAAAGAAGGGAGTAATAATAAGCTTAACTTAAGCTTATTATTATACGTTAAACATAAAGGACAAGTGGGGGGAACTGAAGGAGGGGATGATCTTCATTCATTGCAGAAAAAGGGGAACAGGCAACATTGAAAAGTCGGCCGGTGTCTAACTGAAACTAGAATTCCATTTGAATCCCCAATTCCCCATCTCGACAAACGACAAGTTTGAAATGGTGGGAGTTATTTCAGTTATTTTTTTATGAAATGTTGTTTGTTGGGTAGCAATTATTTATGGGATTCTAAATGAGGAGGTTAATAAACGAGGAATCTGCCATAAATCAGTTTCCACATGGCCTTGGGAGACATTCAATTACGACTACAGTATTTGCGTTTATAAAAAAAATTTAGATGAATTGAATATATACAGTATACACACCACATTGGTATTCTTCTGTATCACTAAACAACCCCTAACTTACTAACTAACTACGCAAGGGAGAGAGGCTCCCGCCCCGCCTAGAAGTTTGTCTCACTACTTTTTTTTGATAGATAGTAATTATGTAATTCCGAGAAATAATTGGAAGAATTTGATTTTCAAAACATGAGATTTCACCAAAAAAATTATCTTAGAACCATCATCAATGTTTTGAAATTGCGCACAATGGGAGTGGTGTTTGCACTCATGTCAAGGACATAAAATAATATGTTTTTAGATTCCCTTTGGTAGGTCTATGCTTTTCTACTACACAAATTGACCATGAAAATTTCATCTCCCAATCATTAAATTTGAGGACTGTTAATGTAGTAAAAAACTTTGAACCTCAAAGTGTGACAAATAAACAAAAATTATTTTTTACTATAAATTTAATTTTTAATTTTTTTGAAAAATAAAAGATATGATTATCATCAAGTTAGGCATTTCCAATAAAAATTTCAAGTTTATGGGATTTACGCTTCAAAAGTTATTGAAGATCACAAGAGAACCACACTCATTGTGATTGAGAGTAGGACTAGTATTTCTTGCAATGATCCAATACATCAATTTACAAGTCTTATGGGTCCAATCCAATGGTACTCTTGACAATTGGTATAGAAAAATTGATATAAGACAATTGAGGAAACCACAATCATTGTACAATAGYAATCATTTTCTAGTCAAACTTTAGTTGCTTTTTGATTGAATTTAGTTTTTTTGCTATTGATTGTTGATTAACATGGTGGATTCTACATAGCATACACTTGTCCACATTRACAACTGTAATGAATTTGGATGGTAAATAGATCACACTCATTCTGAATTTGAACTTTGTCATATTTTTATAAATCCACTTTTCATCATGCAAAAACTTTGCAACTACAATAATGTACATGTATGATTTGGAGCTAATATAAGGGCATCAATTGCAGATTGGGCAAATACGACAATTAGTTGTTCTTTCACAGGTTGCAATGGATACATCTTTCTTCTAGTGAATGAATTGCCTAGTTTCATTGAGTCCCATATTTTGTCCAAATCTAGCCTCATTCAACCACCCAGAAAACTTAGGGAGGTTTCATGGGTTTATGTAAAACAATTGCTATACATATTGAAATAGTTGTTTTCTTGTTGCAATTGTTGCAACTCACACTACAAGAAAAAGTAGTGTTTGAACCAAAATGAAAATTGACTTRTATATGTTGGTCACAACAATTGCTTAGGATATTTTGGTTTGGAAAATAATCAACACTTTTATGGTGATTTTAGTTCTTGATTTGGTCAAATTATTATTTTTCGAAATCCAACCACATAGGATGTTACATAGACAAAAATCACCACGCATGCAAGGCTCCCACATCAGCAAACCTACCATATGGACAAGACTATAAAATTTAATTGTAAAATTTTTTATTCAATTTTAGTTTTGTAGAATTGAGCACTATATTTGAAATAGTTCAATATATTTTGCAATCAACATTTGAATACCACTTATTTTGGTGTTAGAAGGGACGAGAAGATAAGTCTTTATACAGGTGGTATGGAAGGAAGTAGAACAACCCATACTTGATACGGTTAGTATTTGAGTTAGAATGAGTTGGAGCTCAACCACATAGTTAATTCAAAAGTAGGAATTGTGATTAAAGTCTAATTTGAGACCCCATTTTGACGTAGTAGAATAAATTTTCAAAAAACTTTGAACTAAACAAAAAGTTGTAAATCAAGCCAACTTTCATCTCCAAAAATTTGTTTGAGATTGCAAGCCTCCAATCAAAAATTATAGACAAAATTGTTATCTTTGTGACTTTAAGGCCACTTTTTCATAATAAAAAAAACTATCAAAAATGTCATGTCTTGTATAAAGAATGCAAATTTTGAAAAAAAATATACTTTTATTCTTATTTAATGGTAAATCTTGCAATAGACTAGCTTGAAAATGTGTGGAAGAAATTTCAGAACTTGACTACATAGATTGTAAGATATTTGAGTTCAAAGTGTAAAAAACATAGTCTTTTGGCATGTGGCAAACCAGTTTTTAAGGTTTTTGAATCCTCTGAACTAAATTTTTTTGCATTTTAGATATTCTATATATTTTAAAATTTTCATCAATAATCGAGTTGAAAATTTCCAATTAACAAATAATTTTTTGTTTTTTTTAAATTGTTAGGTAGAAATAGGTACAAGAACAAGGAAAAAATTTAGTCTGTAACCCCTAAAGTTCTTTGACTATGTTCTCACCAAAAATGCTTCAAAACTGCCATTTCTAGTACAAGTACCAAATTTTTGAAAAACATCACTTCTTGATACATGTAACCCTAGGATCTTGTAGTACTCTAGTTTGAAAATATGTGGAAAAAAATTCAGAAATTTCCACCATGTAGATTGCAAGATATTAGCATTTGAAGTGGGAAAAAGCCTATTTATGGCCCTGCAAAAAACCGGGCAGCTGCACTTCACAAGGTTAGATCATTATGACAAAATGTCCAAAATGGTTGTGCTTCTTCGGATTTGTTATTTAGGGCAAGTTGGCTACATACATGAAAATTTTCAGATCATTTGGAGTTGTACAACATATAGGAAAAAAAATAGTAAATAGAAAGAAGTAGAGAATGATTTTAAATACTAAATTGTTAATAAATTAGTTATCAAATTAAAAAAATCCAATAAAAATGGTTGAATTGTTGTAATAAACAATATACATCCAAAAGCATTGTTTTATTTCAAAAATATTGAAATTTCAGTAAAATAAAGGACTTCAAAGTTTTTTTTGCTGTAGGGATTCCATAACTAAAAAGCCTCATAACTTTCATCTCAACTATAGAAATGCAATGATTCAAAGCTTTTTGAGTACATATAAATCTGGAGAATGAATTTAAAATTTTTATTCCTTAAAAATGTGATTTTTTCAAATCTGCCCGGACTGCCCGAGTTGAGAAACAAACAACATATTATGCAATAACTTTTGACTCATATTTCCAAATGTCATGAAATTTGTTCATATGAAAGATATTCCTCGTTCCCACATTCTATTAAAATTTCAGCCCAAAATATGCAAATCTCCAGTCACACGTACCTGCCCAAAAACTTTATGTTGCCAAAAAATGCATGTTGGTCCTTTAGGGGTTAATAGCTCTAAGTGGAATTGGAACATACTAATTCCAACAATGAGATTGTTCTAAACATTATCTTTAACCTTGTGAAAATTTATATTTGTGAAACTTATAGAAATTGAATTTAAAAGCAGATCTCATACATTGTTTTTCAAAAAATTGCTTCAATTGCCCGAGAAAAATCAACACGCTTCGTAACCTTGACATCACTTACTATGTACAAATGGAACAAACCAAATCTTTCCATGCAAACAAAATATTATCTATTAAAAAAATTAAAATTTTATTTTAAGTTTTCCTTTGTTGCCTTTTCTTGGCTATGTGTTGAGCTTTGTCTGGCATAACTTGAGTCCATACGTATTGATTGAAATAAAAACTATATTTTTCACAAACTTACATGTTTTTCTATTTTAAAAGAATATTCAAAACATCATGACAAAAATTGACATTCCACAAGCTTGCACCAACTATCAAATGTCCCACGAGGGAATACTTAGGCATTTAGAGGAAAACTAGTGGAACTACCCTATTCCATGCAAAAGAGCCATTCCAAATGCCTAGGGAATGGCCCATCAAAGTCTTCCGTTTTCAATAAATGAGGTTTGAGTTAGAGGTTWAGTTAGTGGCCACAGTCAATGTATTGGATGACATTGATGGAGTGATTAGTGACTCTAATAGGAACTTCCACTTTCTGAGTGTAAGTTTATCATAGATGGTGCCTTTTTAGGCCTTCATGTTGTGGCCATGTTAGGAAATATTGTGATCACTTTAGGTGAGTAAGATGACCATTATGGATACTACGAGGGCAAACTAGTCAATATGCTACAATGGGATGGTTTACCTTATAGGCTCATCTCATGACAAAATGATGACTACTAGTGAAAAGACAACTTGGTTGTGCTACAACTCCATTAGCAATGTGATAGAGATTGGAGAAAGTTGGGATATTGTATGGAATGAAAGCTTTACATTAGTGGATTGATCACCCTACATAAGTTCTCTAGCCTCGCTCATTGTTCACATTTTTGGGTCAACCTTAGAAGGACATTGCGGACACTAATTAAGTGTCCGATGGATGACAAAGAATTCCTTTATGTAGGATAAAAGTGCAAGTGTTCATTTGTGGAATTTTGTTTGAAAACGGAAGCCCTTGCACAATAGTTTGTCCTTCAAATGAGTGCTCTTGGATTTTTTTTTAAGCAAATGATTCACTTGCTACCCCAAAATTTGATTTTCATCGTGATCAATCCATGCTTCTAGGTATATTTTTTATGCTCAGAGCATTTCACAAGTACCAACTTACCTATTGCACAAACTATGCTAAACTTATCTTCATTCTTGTCTTCGAATATGAAACATGTTGATAGTCAGATCATTTGTACCATTATCCCTCCATTGAACAATGTAGTTCAACCAAGCGTTACTTTCTAATCTTGTTTTGCATATACTTAACCCCTAAAGGACCAAGTGTCCGTTCAAATTTAGTCTAATGTTCAAGAGTTTAATTACTACTTAATAATTATCCTTTTTCCATTTACATTAAAAAGCCCGCCTTACTTTAGTCCACGTTCTTGCTTAACCTTCAAACAACCGGCTGGTAAGCGTGGAAATCATCAATTTTCATACTGTGAGAACAACTGGTTTAAAAAAAAATTGAAAGCACGTATTAGAAGTCAAACTCTTCTAGAGGATCTTTCCATTCCACCCACTAAGAGCATCTTCATTAGTTGTGCTAGACTATCGTGTTAAAAGATTTGACGTGCCTCTTGGAAGAAGAGGCGTCCACTAGCTACACCCTTCGTCATTTTTCAAAGCTTGTCGCGCCACTTGTATCCCACACTCAAAGCTACAGTGCCCTTCCGATTTGACTTCTCGCACGTCAAGTTTGCAAAGCACAAATTTCTATGGCACTTGAGGGGTGATGCAAAGTCTGGACCAATGCCGTGGCGCGGTGTAGTTGTATCCGATAAGATGGCTCGAAATAACTC
>VACF01000356.1:0-52399 GCA_006891605.1 Pleurozium schreberi | reverse complement strand
TGCTCTATTGACCATGCCTTTGTTTGCTATTTTGTACCGTACATATTTGCTAAATGAGATGAGACTACAAAGCTAGTGTCTCTACCTTTTCTAATCCTTGCACAAAATTTCCAAGATTGATAATGTTTCTAAAGTCAACAAGGTCAACTTTTGTATACCCTAAGTAGTCATCATTGAAGTCATAGTGGTTGCTTCTTGTAATCTTTAAAACACGCATGTGTACAACTTGAACCCTCCTATTTTTTTTAAGTCTTTATCCATAAGACTTTCATTCACTCTAAATCTTTCTTTAAATTTTGCTAATATTTTAAGTTCACATGGCCTAATATCCTAAACCTAAAACTTGCTTGTTGTAATAGGTATTGTCCAAGATGGTAATAGGTATCTTTCTTGAATAGTATCCTATTGACATGGGTGATTGCAAGAAACACTTGTCCTATTTTTTGTCCCCTCACCCTTGGACAAGTGATTTTTACTCATAACTTTTGCATATTTTGACCTTTGGAAGTGAAATTTGTAATGAAAGTACATGAGGTACTTTTACACATTGAGTAATTTTTTCAAAATTTCAAAAATTATTTTACTATTTTTAAACTGCCCCCAATTAGGTGTCTACCTTGGCCATTTTGGAGATTTTTAGTACTATTTTGTAACAAAAAATCAGAATTTGAAGCTCAAAATTGAGATGTAAGGACTTCTACTAAAGTTACATAGGCCCATGAAGAGAATTTCTAAAAATAGTAATCTGTCCACCTTCCACATGTGCTCAAAGTGCACTACCTTTGCACAAGTGCAAAGAACTCAATTTTGTTTTTCAAAAGACAAAAATTGTTGATAAAAAGCATCTTTGAGTGAGGAAAAACGCCTTTTTTTGAAGAATTTTTGGGATTTTTTTACTATTTTAAAAAAATCAAACATCAAAGTGTCCATTTTCTGGACATTTTCCATCACTCTTTGAGTGTGCATAACTTTTAGAGAAATTTTTTCCAAGATCTGAATTTTCACACATGGGATTTCTTGAATGCTTTACAAATTATCCATATTTTATTTCATTTTTGAAAATTTTATTCCAAAAGTCATAGTACTCGAGTAGTGAGGCCATTTTGAGCCAAAAATGACAGGTGTTTCTTGCAACTACCTATATATGCTTACACTTATTTATATATGTACATACATATATACATCTCACATTTTGTGAAGAAATACGAAGAGTTGATCTTTGATCTTTGTGAACAATACAATGTAGTGGGTTTAGCCTTCAGTTTCCTATTTTTCTTGTGATGTGCAATTTTATTTTTGAGTTAAGCCAAAATACTCTGACTTCTTGTCACTTGTGTATTTGTGCTTTTATTGCCTAAAGGAGGAACCTAGTGGAAAACATATAAACCACATGCAAGCAAAGAATATTCAATGGAAGATAGGGCTGTAAATATGTAAACAGTTAGTAGTTAGCAATAATGAATTCTTGGAATTTTTTGAATTAAAATATAAGTTGTAGAACCTATCACCACACACTTTCAAATAATGTAAAAGATACTTTAGCATTTTAGGGTCCTATTTATGTAGTGAACACCCATTAGGAAAATTTTTAGCCCTGGAAGAGACTGCGAGTTTTGCACCCCTCCGGTGCAATTACAGAAAATATATACATAATTATTTTTTATTTTTCAAAATTTGGAATCTGACGTGGCACCACTAGTGCCACATCAATGCCACATCAGATTGACTATTTTTAAATTATTTTTTTATTTTTCTGTATTAGCACTGCGGGGGTGCCGAAAATGAAGTCTTAACAACCCTCTGCAAGGCTGAAAATTTTCCTAATGTTGATGTTTCTTTGGCAAATATATGATTATATAGTCAGATTTTGAAAACCTTCACTTGAAATCCTTTTTGTAGCATTACATTTGTATAAATACATTAGTTTTTTTGAAGAAGCTATTATGTTAAATCATAAGTTTAAAAAATTCCTTTTCTTTTGTAAATATATACTTCTTGAGTTCCTTTGTCAAGTTTAGCAGCCATGGGCACCAACTGAAGTCCTTGGAGTATAGTGACAAAGTATTGATAGTGATTCATAGTACATGGACGTACTCCTATGTAGTAATATAAGTAGTGGAAGTACTGTGTGGAAGACTTCCAATGTCCAACAACAACAAAAAGGCATATTAGGAAGGAAGAGTCAGATGGAAACATAGTAGTTTGGGACGGACACTTGTGCTATAGAAGTAGTTCTACATACTACAGCGTCTGCATCACATATATTAGTATGGATTGTGCGCAAAAGACAATATTGCCTACCATTGCAAGGGCAACCAAAGGACAGTGGAAGACTCTTTAGCAGTCAAATGCGAAGGAGGACAACAACCTATGCATTACGGAGGTCCACTTCACTTTGTAGGTGAGTACTTTGGAGCAACAAAACTGGTTAGACTTCATAGTGTATGCCACTATAAGAAACCATGGGATTTTTTGGATGTCACAAGAAACATTGCCTCCGGTTTTTTAAACGGGTTTGATATCACCTTTGATGTCGTCAAAAATCCGTCAAAAAAGAAACGTCAAAAACGTACTAAGATTTTTTTAAATGTCACCAAAAACATTACAATTTTTTGGTGATATAAAAAAAATAGGGCCTTCCAAACTTCTCTAAGTGTGACATGTCGAAGGGTCCACAACGCTACATCACTTGGGGGTGAAGGGCATCTTTTGCCACATGGATTTTTTTCTCCACAAAACCTTCATGCCCAAGGCAGTGACGTGCACCCCACCCCCCCAAATTAATGTGGACCTTCCAAAATATGACGTGGCACGTCCATGTCAATTGCCACGTGGATTTTTTTGGGTAGAAGCATGTGAGGCAGTGACGATGACCCCCCAAAAAATCCATGTCCTTGCAACGCCCGAGGAAGTGACAAGGACCTCCCCAAAATTTGATTTGACGCATCCATGTCAGCTGACATATGCAGCGCTTCACACGGATTTCTACTCTAGAAGGCTGTTTTTATTGACATTTTTTATGACGTCTTTGTGTTTTTGGAGACATCAATTTGGATGGAAACATGTCATAAACAACAAATAAGATTTGTCTACCATTCAAAATACAACATATAGAGTATGGCATATATTGTATACCATTAAAAATACATCATGTAAATTATGCTATACATTGTATACCATACATTATATACCATTCAAAATACATCATACACTATACATCATACATTATATACAATATTTTGTATAAGATACATTATATACAATACATCACATATTGTATATGATTATTGGCATATAAGCCTACTTATTGTAAGTATATTTATATGAGAAACCATCTGATATTTATACAAGTAGGATGGTAGGAAGAAAGACAAACCATATGCGATATGCCTAATACATAAGTTTTTTGGATCTTGTCTATTATTTTGGATGTCTTGGTAGATGTTGCAAAAACATGTGCATGTTTAAATTCACGTTTCAATTCATGTCTCGTTTGATGTCTCAATTAACATCTAAGAAACAATGCTAAAATTCTTAAACAATGTCTAATAGTGCTAACATGGCATGCCATCACTTTAAATTGTTACATCTACAATTTTCTTTCTTCATTCGCATTAAATTTTTTCCTATGCTTTGTTGAAGGCCGTCAACCGCATTTCGCTCACGTTTGTCAAGAGGAGGTTTTCTTGTTTTGGCTTTCTTCTTTTTCGGGGAAATTAAGAACGGCTCCATCACTCGTCTCTTCTTAGGGTCAGTACATTCTTTCAGCATTGCTTGGGCTGTTTGGCGCCCCTCATTGCCGCATCCATCTATTTCAGTCAAAGATTTCAATATCCCGTTCGATGGCTTTATAGACGGCTGAAGTGGGCATCCCTCTCTTTTCTTAAATATGGCAGACAATGGCTCATTATCTTCAGGAATATGGCTTGAAGATACGTTGGAAGTCCGCATTTCTGATTCACAACCTCTTGAACCCAACAAATTAATACTTCTCATGTTGAATAGTACTCGTGGAACTGTTAGATGATTGCTACGTGCCGGCTGTATGGTGCTTTCTTTCCTGGCTTCACCACTGTACAACATGTTTGGGCTTCCACTTCCTATCAACTCTGGAAGTTCATTGTTCACCGGTAGTTGCGTGGTAGAATCCACGGTACTTCGTTCCGTAATTCGATTGATCGCTAATCTTCCTCCAAACTCCAATGTTGTGTTGTCCACATTCACTTGGCTTTCATCATTGTTTTCGTCACTTTTTCCAAAATGTGCCACCGATGGAGCCTTTTCCGTATCGAGCACCCCCCCCCTTTCAGACATATCGACTGCAACCATAATCTCAATTTTAGTTGCTGGTGGAACATTTGTATCCCCCTCGTTTTCCAAAAGCGATTCGCTGCTTAGAAGGCAGCTTCCATCTAGAAATTTTGCTATGGAAGGTACTTGTTCATCACTCTCACAGTGACCATCTTCTTCTTGGAAATCATACGCGTATCCATTATTGGTGGTCACATTATCATCATGCATATTCCATCTGCCACCATCGAAATTGTGTTCGTGTCCATTCCTCTCGTGGCGAGCATCACCGACAAGGTCCGCATCACTTCTTTCGTCTTCCTCTTCCGATTGCTCCATGTCTTCACGTTCTTCGGCATTCATTTTATTGACAACATTTTCTTCTAGAAAATTGTCATCATCACTGCTGTCGCCGTCACCGACAAGCCCATCGGATTCCTCAGAATCCTCCTTTACATGCTCACGGTACCATTTCTTCTCGTCTCTCTCGTTTGATGCAGACACGACCCTGGAATTTGTGTACACATACACCAAATCCATTGCTCTTTTCGTGTTTAATTTGTTACGAGATTTGTTGTGCACAAAAGAGTAACTACTCCAATTGCGTTCACATGCAGATGAAGATACAGATTGCCCCAATATTCTCCTCGCAATTGGAGCAAGGTGTTTCGCGCATGCTCCTTCAAAATTCCACCAAGCGTGTGCTGATAATTTAGACTCAGTTGTATCTGACATGTTGTAAAAAGGAAATTCTTTATATCGGAAAGCCATGAACTCCTTCACCACGTCATGGTATTCTTCAGGTTTACATATTCGCTTGAATACGTTTCTGCATGCATTAGCTGCATGACCATCGTCGGCTAATTCTTGATCTTTGAGGAGGTAGGGATTTAGAAGAACCCCAGCATACATGATATCATTCTCCACTAATTCTCATCGAGCCTGGAATGCTCCTTGTAGTGGTTTCACCTCTTCGGGCTTCAAGCTAAAAGGTGGATTCACTATCCCCGCCACATGTTTGTATATTTTTCTCATAACATGTAGAACCTTGCCCGTGCATGGTGTCTTTGCATCTACGTCACGGAGGCCATACACAACGGGGCCCACCAACTGCCCAAAGTTCTTACAAGTCATTTAGAATGTAGAGCCCTTTATTGACTTCTTCACAAGTCGAGACTTTGTACGACTATCGCCTTTCTTGTCCGACAAGGTCCTCACGTATGTCTCCCAACGGGGGTCATTCACACTTTGTTTTAATGCTTTCTTCACCTTCATCAAGCGCTCCAATGCAATAAAATTGGAGGCAAATCTTGTTTCCCCCGGCATCAACAAGCTCAATTCTTTTTGGTAAGTACGAAAAAGTGCAAGCGGCATGTGTTGCTTCCTAAAGAACTTTAGCACCTTGCGTGCCTTTTTAATTAGGGTCTTTATCCACTCTCTCTTGTCCCAATCTTTGAGCAACAAATTCAAGGCGTGCGCCACGCACTCTTGGAAGTAAATGTGCGGATACTTCTTTGTTATTATTCTCACGGCTTTAGGATTCACAGTAGCATTGTCCGCGGTTATTTGCACCACATTCTCCGGCCCCACCTTCTCTATGAATTYGTCCAAAACTRTTGSCAAATACTCTCCGTTTTTTTCAAATCCACTTGTGTCCACTGATCCCAAAAACTGTTCTCCCGCGGAAGACACGAGCATCACATTCAACAGTGGTTGATTTCTAACTGAGCTCCATCCATCCATAGACAATGTTGCACCAAATTTCCGGATACTTTCTTCGGTCCGCTTGTGCACTTTCACCTCAACATTTGCCTTCGCTTGGTCTAACAACTTTGTTCGTATAGCTCCATACGAAGGAGGGCTATATGSYYTTKWAMWCAGSCGTTCTCTTCACTGCCTCTTTGAATACTTCACTTCGAGCTACAGCGAACGGTATGTTGGCTGTGTAGAAGAAATTGGCCCACAACGTATTCAAATTGCGTCTACCAGCTTCTTCAAAACCATCTGTTAGTTGGCACTGCCGACGAGGCCTACTATTAGAACATGGTGGGGTTCCATATTGGCTCGTGGATGTTGTGGTCTGGTTTATCCCCGAAACTGAACGAACTGTTTCAATGGGATTTGCGCAGGAGTCTATTTGTGTTGAACGGTCTGAATCCTTTCCGTTTGGTGTTGGATTTGCGACTATTGCAAGATCTTGGCCATCTACATTCTCATGATCCAATCTTGGTAGGAACATTCCATCATACCAAAGAAAAATAGCTCGAACTGTAGATGTCAATCGTGAACATAAGCTTATTTCTGTGTCACGAGTACCATTTTTCCTTTCATACCCCAAATGGCTCARCATGCGGCACTTTCGATTTGCAAATTCCAAATTGCATGCTTTGCACTTCACTTTATTACTTGGTATAACAATATACCATCTTGACAAATTCTTACTCATTGTGAAAGCCTTCTTCTAAATTTGAGTTCCAAATGATCAATATTCTGTTGAGGCCTGTGYATTCAAATCATCAAATGTTCGTGTATCACATAAAAATATTGAATGAAGCCTAGGAAACCAAAGCCCCCTTGTTCACTGAACTATTACCAAGCAAGAGACACAAGAAATGTAGCTCTGGCCCTTGGAAATATTAGCATTCAACAAACAAGAGTGACTTGAAGTACATCCTTCTTTCATCTTATACCTCTCAAAACCCGAAATTAAAATAACCGTTGACTACAAGCCCAACGGTCCTTAAACCCGGCGGATGGGTGGACCAGCGGACCAGCAAACTCGCGGACAGGTGGACCGGCAAACTGGCGGACGGGGTCTGGCAGACCAGCGGACCATCGGACCGCCAGACTGGCAGACTGGCGGACCAGCGGATCGCCAGACTGGCAGACGGGCGGACGGAAGCACCAGCGGATCGGCGAACCGGCGGACGGGCGGACGGAAGCACCAGCGGACTAGCGGAACAGTCGTCCAGCGGACGGACGGGCAGACCGGCTGGTCCGGCTCATTTTGATTTTTGACAAACAAAACACAAAGGAAGAGAACTTCTTCATTCATGAACGGTGAAGGTCCAAAAATACCAAAATTTCCATATATTCATGTATGAATAGGACAATGAAAACATTTTGCCCGGGGGCAAATTCATGCAAATTATAAATTTGATACGAATGTATTAGGGATGTCTTTTTCAGAAAACGGCCGTTGCATTGGCGCTCCTGATGTGATAGGATACGTGCTTCACTGCACTTTGCGAGCCAACACAAGTTTGGCATAAACCATGGATGCCAGAGTATAGTTTATTTTGCCCTTGCTCATTGGCTTGTTTCCAAAAATAACACGCCATACTTCCATGCAGCGGTGCATGAAGTGCTCATTCAAACAAGTTGCTCGCTTAAAGGCGTACTCCTTGTTGTAAAGAATATGACATTCGGGAGGCCACAACTTCCCAATGTGATACATCTTCACATATTTCTTGTACAATTTAGAGTCCCAGTACTCCGTATCCACTTTCTTCCAACCAGGCTCCGCCTTGATGTTGTCGTCCACCAAAACATCAGACCGCAAATCATGACCACCCCCTCGAGGTTTGGACTTCTTGGTGCTTCGACTGCTTTCAGTTCCAGAAAATGCAGAAATACTTGCGGTTGACATAATTGCTGTGTGTTTTGATTTTTGAGTTATGACAATCAACTTTGAATTTGAAAATGATATTCTTCAAGTCTTGAATTCTTCTTAGAGTTACCACATATGAAGACCGCGTGTCAAAATCTTCAAGCATGTAGATATGAGGTTCGTGAAAGTGACGTAACCATGTATCGAAAAAAGATATTTGATCCCAACCCTCCACCACATAGGAGCAACTAGCGCGACAAAGCAATAAAAGCACTCCAACTTGATTTGTTTCCTCAAGGGGAGAGTTAAAGTGAGGACCGAAAGCTTGGCCGTCCGTTCATATAGCCGTTCGCCTCCAGACCTAGAGGCGGACCCTCCCCAAACCTATCCCGGACGACGCGGACCTCTCCCGAACCTGCGGATGGGCAGACGGACCTCTTGAGCGGACGGTCGGACGAACCCGCGGACCCGCGGACGGATCCGCTGATGGCGGACGCCCATGGTAGGGCGGACGGCCACAGTAGGGCGGACGGCATGGCAGACGGCCGGGCGTCCGCCATAGGATTTTTTTTATTTTTTTTTCTAAATTTATGAGTGACAGCTTTATGCCTTTATTTACATTCGGAAACGCTCTTAACTTGCAGCATTCCATGTTAGAGGTTTACAACTACACTAGTGATGTTAAATAGTGTACCCATACTAACTATTTTGAAAATGCTATACGTTTTTACTCTTCATGAATATTTTTACGGACTGCATGGATCCTAATAGTACTATAGTTGAAAAAACTTTGTACCTATAGTTGGTAAAAATATTCATAAAGAATAAAAACTTATGGTTGTTTTAAATGAATTAGTGTAGGTAACATTTTTTACCATCATTAGTGTAGTGAACTACGCTAATAATGGAATATAATGTTGGGCACCGTAATCACGTAATGAACCCAAAAAATCCAAAATGACCCTTGAATTTCTTGAACTCCTACTTTCTAGAAGGCTTGAGTTTGCTCTAAATTGAACTAGAAGCTAACATTTTGATGGTGTTATACAAATTCTTTCTAAATTATAACCGTATAAAATCAAACTAGACATGTTAGAGTTGACATTAGAAAATAAATCACAACAATATATTAGACGAATTAAAAGATTATAATGTTTGATCATAGGGTGTTAAAAGTGCGAAAGGGATCTAAAATGTTTCATTATTTCAATCCTCTTTTCACATGTCTAATCATAAAATGATTGTAACTAAATATTGAATTATTATAAATTTGTATTTACCTTCTGTGAATATTGAATTCGTGAATTAATTAATTAAAAGAGTCTTCTTACATTAAAATTGAACATACGTTTCAATTAAGTTGAAATTCGATGTTGAGACATTTAACTCATTTTGGAGGCCCTAAACAAACCAGAGTGGTATGAAGACACCTCAAAGCGCGACTTTGTAGACTGGTTGAAGGCACGAGTTCATGATGCACTATGGAATCTTAACGTTATGATAAAGAAATTTAGGGTGGCACATCGTGCAAATGATGAGGAATTTCACCAGGTTGTTATGAAAGCAGACATGTTCATAATGAGCTATAAACCATTTGCCAAGAACCAAAACAGAGAAGGGTCAGTGGATTGGTGGAATAATGCGACTGGAGTTGCACAAGTGCAAAATACACGTCGCCATCTTATAGCGCTTCCAGAAACAGCGAGGGTGATTGCCGTAGATAACAAAATCATGCGGGGTGGCTATGCAACCATTCGAAAGGTGCGAATTGAAGGGTGCGCCAAGATTCAAACGTTTTGGGAGTTTGCAGCAAAGACCTCTCTTCAGGAAGGTAGAAGACCTGAACTTGCAAAGCTCGAACATAATACGGAGTCAATGGCCATATGTATTCCGCACGATGGAGCTATACGGTTTTTGGCTTTGCACGCGACAAAAAATGAAGGCTACACATATTGGTGAAATGGCGGTACTTTGAGAGAAATGTTGAAAATGGATAATGATTATCCAGACAACATATATACTCGAATTACATGTGACCCCAAGGTTACGGATGAAGAAATTAATGTTGCTCGGCGTCTCAAGCGTTGGAGATCAAAGCGAACGGAGCTTGCTTGGACATTGCTACATCTAATGAATGCAGTACATGGTGCGGGACATCTCCACAACAACATTTCTCCAGACAATGTAATGTTTCATTTTCCTGAAAATGAATCGCTAGTTTATATTGGAGTCTGCGATTGGGGGATGACTACAACTATTACGGCACCGAAGAAATCATTGTATACGTTCACATCTACGGCTGAGCGAGACAAAACATTGAGGAGAAGGTGGTGGTTGGATCCATCAATTACATATGTGCATAGAAAAAATGCCGATGTAGAGAATATACCTAACTACTCCAAGCAATCCGAAGAGTTTGCCATTGGTCAGATAGCTATGAAGATCAATGCATCATGCATGTTAGAGGCTTACCACCAATTGCAAAGGCATGGAAGCAATAACCACGTAAGCTACCAACATCACGAATTGGGTACCGTATTCCAATTGTATTTAAATAGACTTTGTACAAACGGTGCAGAGAGTTCACAACGTGCAACCAATGCAGGAAATCATAGTAGTTTAGCGGAAGTAATTACGCGATTCTCTTCATCGTTCAATTGGCATGTACCGGATGAACATTTCCGCCGACAATATAGAACGTTTCAGTTTTTAGAATGTAATGTAAGGGTGTAGGAGTATGCAATATCTATAGACGCAAATGCACATCGCAGTATGTCCACGGTTCGTTTAGGTACATAGTATATACGGAAGTATGGATTTCATGGTTTATGCATACAATTTGTATCTTCATTGAATGTCTATGTAATTTCAGTTGAATGTACATTTTGCAATACATGACCATAGAAAACGTATGGAAGTAAGTCAAGGATCAAGTGCAAAAAAGATGTAGATCCATAGCAAAGACCAAATGTGAACATTAGTGAATTTGGCATGGAAGGATATACCTCAAGAAAGTATCTAAAGGTCAATTTCTACAAGGCCAAACCAAATGCAAGCTCTAATAGCAGCTCAAAGTGGTAGTACTTGATGATAGTGGATGTACCACTTTATTGCAAAATAGTTGTTAGTGGGCAAGACAAAATGTGAAATTTATGTTATGACAGGCTTCTACAATACTATACCTTATTTGACATCATTTGTTGAATTGTTTTTAGTTCATGACTTTTGTCTTAAATGTGTATGAAAGAAGGTTGCAAAACACATTAAAGCCACATAGAAAAAAAATTTACATACATAGTGTGAGTTTTTGTAACACGAAAGATGTGGACAATGATGTTTCTTGATTAAGTGTGCAATCAAATTTCAAAAATCATCATGATTATTTTTCAATTAATTATTATGTAAACTTGTGAAAAAGAAATAAAATAATTCACCAAAAATGGAGTTCCTATTTTTGGACATTGAAATTTTACATGTTAGTTAAAATTCCATAAAGCAATAGATTTAATAGGATAGTTTTGATAGGATATTCTTAAAATTGAGCTTAAAAGAAAAAGTTTGAAGGATTTCATAGTGGGGTTGCAAGACTTATTGGATGGTACTGTACTGTACAGTAACAAAATATATTTATATACTGTAGAATGTCAAGAAATTTCACTATTTAGTGTAGGCGGCAAAACCCTCCAACCACCGCAAAACACTAGCCAACTCTAAACTGTGCCTGCGCTCTATTCAACTACAATGGGCCATGCATGCTCCATGCCCCATGCATTGGCATGTAAATTCAGGGTCCATGCATGACGGATATGGGCCAGGGCCATGCCAGCATTGTGCTTTGAAACAGAGACTGAAACAAAGAAAAATTTACCAGGGTAGACTGGCAGTCAACAAGAAAGAACACCTGGATGTCACCAGCAGACAACCTGACTGTAGCCCAGCAAACAAGAAAACTGGACTAGTCAGGCCAGTCAGGCCAGCCACAGTGTCGTAGAAGCTGCCAGTCAGTCGCATTAATCGGGGATTTCGTTTCAGTGAGCACTGAACACCCTTATCAGACAGACGGTGTTGTCCAGTGAAAGATTTGTAATCTAGTAAAACATGATCGACAAGCAACCCCGCTCAGTGGCATTTATCACTACCGATAACAACAACAAAAAGAAGCACGCATGAACAAACCAAATACAGCTCACCAACAGTCCTTAAAGTGACACGGGGGAGGGGCTGCGAAACAAGAGAGGATATCATCCCGAAAAGGACAATACAGAGGTTGAAAAATTGGAATGTGCGTTCAGCTATCCGTTCGGAGAAAAAACATCTCAAGTGAGAATAACTCCGGATTTCACAAGGACAAGCATGCGAGCCCTACCAGTCTCCGTCAAACCTTAACTAAATATCGCACCTACTGTACGTCGATGAAGAAAACTCCTCCCCCTGCCAGCACTCACGCAAGTCACTGGGAGAATAGACAAGTACTCCGGGTAACATAACCAAGGAACCCAAATGCACAAGAAAGCTCTAACGACAAACAAAAATGCTCAGAGCGTCTGCAGTTGCACAACTGACGTAAACATACGGGAGGCTGCCCTACTTCAACCACTGAGAACTTAGATGAGATATAAGTGCGAGAGCAAATTCACTCAGGCCAACCTGAACAAAGTAGCTCGCAAAAAACATCCCTCTGCTCAGAGACATCACAAGTAGGATGTGGCCGGCTCCGACTCCGATCTCTACACTTCACTCCCGACGGAGAATATGACACTATCATCCCTGGCTACCACAAATGAGCAACACCGACAGMAGGTCTTTGTGCCCTTCTCCAGCCTAATGTCATGCTGATACCTTCAACCTGGCCAGGATCGTCCTCCACTTCTGGACATGTCACCATGCTCTAGTCGAGTCCTGAGATCACACAAGCCAACCAGGCCCAAACCGTCCTCAAAATCCACGGCACAACTCCACACCAACACTAAAAGAGGTCGAAGCTGCCACACGCTGCATCGCTGTTTAGAACGGGAAGTTGAACAACAAATGGAATCTGAAGTCTCCAGCTCATCTATTGGTCGGTCATGTCATCCTGGAGTTCAACTGGAGCTATCAACCCAGGGATGCTCAGCATTCGCCTCCTTTCTGCCTCTCTCTGCGCAGCGGCTTCCTCAGCATACAGGTCCTTGTTATCCTGCACATGGGACTCTCCGACGTGAGTGATCCTCATTCAAAACATCCAGACCGCAAGAAGAAAAATAAAAACAGTCCTCGACAGAATTGGCGACCGTCGAGAACATTCTCAGACATAACCCGAGCCCCAACAGCCATCGCCACACAGGAACCGGAAAAAAGACTTTCAGAACGTTCCCTACCTGAGCTGAAAACTCCTTGGACTGAATCAAGAAGTCACGAAGTTGGTTCTTGAAAGCTCCCAACTCGCCTCGGGTATCAAACAGGCCATTCACAAACGTCGTCACCTGCACACACATCGACCAGGACCCCCAAATCAGGAAGCTTCTCACAAACGTAAAAGACACGGCACCAAACCGCGTGGGACTCGTGCACGACAGTCCAACAAAACTCCTCAACGATGTGTCTTGCAACATCCTCCTCAAAACAAGGATCAACAGGGGTTCAGCAAACTTGTACACCGGAAGCAAGAATGACGTCACTCGCTTGCAAGCCCAAGGATCAAAGAGCCTTCACTCGAACAAGCGAGACTATCAACATGTATCAATCAGAGACAAAATGCAGAGGAAGGAAAAGAAAGGGCATGCCTCGAGAGGAGTCATATTGGGGAAGGACGTTCCCAGAAGCTTGATGGAGTAGTCCCGAACGAACTCCATATTGTTGGGAAAGGCTGTTGGACCCAAGGTGGCGGCATCCCACAGCGGTAGCGTCAGGGCCCCCGAATCGACCTGAAACAGAAAATGAGCTGTTAAAAGTGCACAGCACCCGAGTCACTGCAAACAGAAGTATGAGCAAAATAGCTGGCTGGTGCACAGAACTACGGGATTTAGACATGAGGGATTCAGCTACAATCCAGGGTCGCCATACGGCTAAGAGGGCTCCAGAGTAACAAAACGTAAGAGACAACAATAAGACATCCAGACCATCCGTGTGTTGTGCATCACACAATGGAGAGAGAAGCTTCAATTGAATTTCTTTACACCTTCAGAGCAGAAGTGATGAGCTCAGAATAAACAATGAGTAGCAAGCATTCCCGCAATGCCAAAGCTCTCGGACGGTGTCGGAGAAAATAAATAGTAAGCCAGTCAACTCGTGTGCGTGAAAGATGGTCTATTACCTGAAGGCCGAGGGGACTAGGTGAAGCAGGAGTTTCCATGTTGCACTCAGACTGGAAAAGGTCGCAAACAAGTGAATTCCAGTAATCCAGGCAAACCTACAGGAGAGCAATACAAACACTCCACTGTTAACAARAATAATCAGAAGSCGGTGCAAAAAAATGCGTTTCATCTCATACATTCATTCCCATAAGAAAAARAMTCAYAAATGGAAAATGCAAAGACATCCAATTGCACAGTTGATAACTCACTACTTCGCAGYCAGCAAGGAAATTATGACCATTTGACCATGCATACCTTAAAAACCTCTGTATCATCAACGTAAGATACACCGATCAAATATTCCAGCCCCATCAACAAAGCTGTTTGATTCTCCGGGGATGTCTCCAACACCCCAATGTGCGACTGCAACCCAAGTGTCTCGCAGATTAGTGAACAACAAACTGGAAATACCCGAACCCACATCCAAATACCTCCTGAAACCTGACCAGACTAAGCAGAAAAATACTTCAATCTTGAGGTATAGTATGCAGAAAAGCCTAAAAGGATGTGACAACAGAAAGCTCGTGAACAGGTGAAGCAAGTCGAAAGTGAACTGGAACGACGGAAAACCTTGAAAAATGCAGTGAAGAACATTGCCAGATTTTGGATAAACGCCTGCAAAACAGGAGGTAGAGATCCTCAAAACTCCGTAAGGAATAACAAACCGAAAGGCAGTATTTACAAGCTGCAACATATTCCGCTTAATAACTACGCCCGTTATGAGCTCATTAATAGGAGGTAGGGCATGCTAGCAGTCACTCTTTCTCAAGTGGGTGCTCAGAACTCAGGACTCTAAAATGACCAGATAACGAATCGGAAGGACCAGTTAAGTTCATGAAGAAGTTCTCCAAAACATCCACGATCCGACTCATTATGGAAGCCTAAGAAAACAGGGTACCTGATCATCATCTGACCCACTTCCATAAGCCTCTGGAACGTTGGTGCCTGGTGGTAGAATAATCTGCAGAAAACATCAAGCAAAACCACCTTTTAGGAATACAAATGCACACGTCCAGAGTTCTGCAAACACACTTGTTCGAGATCATGACAAAATAAACCCATAGCAGACCCATAGCTGCGGAATCACATCAGGGATCAGAAGCAGTAGAATCAGTGATGACTTCGTCTTAAAAAGTTCATCATGTAACATCCTTAGCAGTACCTATCCGTCAAAAACATCCTAAGTGTTTCGCTGCTTTTCGCAGCTGCGACGAGATCTGGTATAAACCTGGGCCATCGAGCAGGCCATTCGTGCTTTAAAACCTGCACCAAACCCATATATATCTTGTAAATACTAGAATTGTAAACGAGTCAAGCCTGAGAACACTGGTACATAATAGATATGAATATATTAGAGCCCCTCTAATTTCAATGTCAGTAATTTCGTACTGCAAATCCCACATCAGTGCAAGTTAGACTCAAGGCACCTCTGATCACCGGTAATGAAAACAAAATTACTGAGAAACATTCAAAAGGCCACTGCTAATGATGCCAACTCATGAAATCCTCTCATAACCTGCAGAAATAACACGACAACACACTACATATACTTGCTTGCAATTACATCCAAATGTAACAATACCTGAACAAGAATGATGTTTAACTTGTTCAAATACAGCCTTTCGGCCCGAAATGATGCTTCGTTGCTTGAAAGCTGCATTGAAAGATATTTGGGTAAGAATACATGAGACCCCACATATAAAGATGTTGTAAAGCTACTCAAAACAAACGGATAAACATCATAAAGGAAAATGAAGTGAACAAAGAAGTGAAGGAAAGGCATGGACGCAAGATTCTAAGCGCAMAATGAAAAATCAAACGACCACCCAGACCGTGAATGAAASTCACGGTTTAACMAACGAACCTGTACAATAAGGTCTGATATGTAGTTCTTGATGCCGTCACGTTGCTCCACAGGAAGTGCATTCCACCGATACTTAATGACTCCCTCCAGCACCTTCATGACAGGGGACAGGTGCACCAATTCGTTGCTTTGAATGAGTTACAAGCACAAGAATAAAGTCAACGACTTGGCACTAAATTAGTATGTAGCCTTTCTCCATCTCCACCGAAACAAAAGTAATCAGCTTCAATACTATCAGTCATATATAGTTCATTCCGCAAACAGGACACGGCATCCTTACCTGAAGTGCATAGAACTTGGAATTTGCAATAGTAGAATTCTGCAGAATAGTCACCACTCGGGTCCATGCATCCGGATGCTCTTGCAACTGCCTTAACACCATGTTTTTTCCCTCGGTCAAGCACTACATATTGCACCCCGCCTTAATTTGTGGTGATAGGTCAGTCCTTTAAGGGTTAATCCTTAACCCTTGAACGTCGAGGCGGACATTTTGAATCCGATGGTTGACAAAGAATCAATCTCTGAAGAGAGAAGTGCAACTCTTGGCTTCATCCTCAGAATTTTGTGTAGAAAGGGGAGATCTTCTACAGTACTTTGACTTTCAATGAGTACTTTTGGATAATTTTAAACTAGTGATTCCCACAATATCAAAATGGATGATTCCCACAATCACCAATCCATCTTTTAAGGGTTAAAAGACAAATATTGCCTATTTTTGTACCGTGTGAATCATTGGTTTAAAAAAAATTCAAAAGCACTCATTGAAAATCAAACTACTATAGAGGACCTCCTTTTTTCACACAAAATTTTGAAGATGAATAGTTGCACTTCTATCCTACATAGAAAGATCCTCTATCATTATTAGAGTGTCCCATGGATGACTTCATTGTTCAATGTAGAAAGAAAGAATGCACCTATTGGTCCAATAATCAAAACATTTTGGTTATCACATTGGTCATAGGGATCTTGCTCTTTAACCCCTAAAAGCCCAAGGGGTTTGGACAAAACACAAATGCGTTATAAAATATACATTATGTAACTTTTTTGAAGTTTGCATCAAAGAAGTTTATGTGAAGCAAAAAAAGTAGAATATCTCCGTATGGTCAAAATTATAAAACTATTTGCAGATTCTCTTCAAAATGAATTTTGAAGGTATAACTTCAAAAATTCACCAAAAATACAATTTCTATCCTTAACACTTGAATTTTTTTTGATTGGTCAAAATTGTAGTTTCTATTGAATTGTAAAAAAATGCATAAGATCCGGTCATATAAATATCGATTATTTCCTCAAATAGTAAGTTTTCCAACACTAAAACATTGTGCTATTTCTCTTATGATTTGTTTTTACCATAGTGATCTTAGTTTTGAATATAAATACTGAAAGACAACCCAATATTTTCATGAAAAAAAAAATTMAAAAAAAAGYTTTTTTCTACCCGAAAATTCTGCCCRAACGGAYAGCRWCCAAAAAATGGTCGTTTGAGCASTTAGGGGATTAAGGAYYAACTCTTAAAAGACATCGCAATCATTTTTTGTCCAATGAATGATAGAGAAYCCTTCTRTRTAGGACAAAAAAATAGCTATTCATCCTCAAAAAWTTGTGTGAAAAGGAGAGGTCTTGTACAGTCGTTTGACTTCCAAYTAGTGMTTTTATAAAMCAATGATTYWYTATATACCAGAAAGGATGATTTAGTACAATTTTGAGTTTGATGATTGTKGTGATGRCCTYATTGTTTAAAGATTAAGGTTATAAAACGGCAATAGCTTTACTACAAAGTTGTCAAATCAATAACCTTGAAAAGGTAAAGATATTTTAGTTCATGTTTCAATTGGATTTTATYATGGTTGGAAAGTATGTTGATGCACACTAGCGTGTATATTATTGAATAGAGTGGGATATATGTAAATTCTTAATCAACATACATCAAGAGAATTCTAAGCCTGATGAACGCAATTAACTTTGTTGATACAATTTTGAATGTCCATATCTATTGATACAATTTTTGATACAATTTTGAATGTCCAACATTAATATTGTGAGATTTTGGAGCAAAATGTGTACTAGAAAATTTGTAAGTTTCACTTGAATCCTTCTTCTATTATTTCTCAACAGGATAATGCTCATGTGCATACCACTAAGATACTTATAGGGTGGTTTTCTCAAGAGTGTTTTACTCTCTTGCTTTAGCCAACYCATTTGCCTTGGATTCTATTCTATCTATTTAGATGATTGCAAGAGGCTCACAAAAATTGAAGCATACCACCCAAAATTGCTTCTATATAGAAAGRAAAGGAAAATAGACAAAATATTGAATGATTGACTTCTAGCAATTCCAAAAGTGTTCAAATCATAGGCAAAATTTGGGATTTTTTGTCATCTTTTAACTTTTAAAGCTTTACTTTGGAGATTGCTTATTTCAAATATCTAAGAAATTTTGTGTAATTTTCCAATAATATTACAACTTGTAAGTTTATAAATTCATTTTTTCTCCATGGTTGAATGATTTGANATGTTCATGTGTAATATATAAATAATGATTATTTTCCATTTCTTGCCAAAATGTTGATAGCATTAGTGGTCATCAAAGCTTGGTTTTAAATGGCAAGTTCAAAATCTAATTTTGATGCCTTTCAAAACCAACCAACCATGGACCATGGAATATTTCTTATCTCTATGGAACAAGCTCTATTTTTTAATATTTTTCTTTGAAATTTTTACACAACATGTGGACTAGGAATATCTTTCAAGCCCAACAATTTTCTTGATTTTTTACCACATAATTAAAAAAGTTAGTGTATGATTTGTTGTTTCTTTCTCAACTCATGCAGTTCGGGTAGATATAAAAAAATCATCTTTTTTAGAAACAAAAATTTGAAAGACCTTTATTTAATTCAATTTTCAATATTTTGAAAAATAAATAAAATTTTTGGGGTGGATTGTACATTTTTCAATTTCATAACTAAATTCCTTACAAATTATTATTTCAACACTTACTATTTTTTCCTATATATGGTACAATTCCAATTCATGCAAAATCTTTCAAGAGGTAGCCAACTTGCCTTGACAAATGAATCCTAAGGAGCACCACCAACATGGACATTTTTTCATACAAATATGAGCTTGAAAATTGTAGCTGTCCAATTTTTTGTAGGGCCAAAGAAAGAGTTTTGGTCAATTCAAATGTTAATATTTTGCAATCTAAATAGTAGAAATTTTTAAAATTTTAACCACAACTTTGCAAACCAATATACTACAAGACCCTATGGTTACATGTGCCAAAAGATGTTTTTTTTCTAAAATTTGGTACTTGTACTAGAAATGACACTTTTGGAGCATTTTCGGTGAAAATAGAGTCAAGGAGCTTTAGACGTTAAAGTTCTAGTTATTCTCAAAATCCAATTCCATGGGTTGGATTTCACAAATAACTAGAATTCTTGAGAATATTGATTGCCACATGTAAACTCTTCCTCAAAGGAGAAACAAAACTAGGTCTTGAACTTCCCATTCAAACCCAACTTTGGTGTGCCCTATTGTAATTGTGCAATTGAAGAAACCACTATAGTAAAAGTTGCAAAATTCCTTAGCATGTGAATTTTGCAATCTATAAATGTTTACAGTTTTTCCAAATTCGGATAATGAGATTACTCAATCTMAAAACAAAAATTTGCACGAATACRGAAATATGCATTTGACGAGCAATACATTTCACTAGAAAATCCAAGATTGCAAGAGTGGGTATGACYTCAGGAAAGAATAAGCGGTCATAATTTGTTGACTTCTTGAAAGTAACATTTTAACATTACTGCCATGGACAATAGATGCGTCGGAGATCTTGGTTGGGAACATGGGATATCAGTTTGAAGGTTGACGAGAATAGTCACTAAGCTCTCTTAAAAYTTACAACTTTAAAAGTCAGRCTRGCCTTCGTGAGCACTTAAAAGTTAGCTATCCAGAAACTTGAAACAAAGACAAGAACTTCTCACAACTCTGTGGTCATCGTACAAACCTTAATCYTATGAGGYATAGAAACACACACGGAAAGGTCAACATGTCAACACTCCTGAATTTTCTGCTAGGCGCAATTGTCTAGCTCCATTGATAGTCTTGTGTCGATTGAACACTTGAAAAAAATTCAGCAAGCACTCGGATTTGAGGAAGCTATATCTATCGTAAAAACATTTTCCCCTATATCAAGTGACTAATCGATAATATCGGTAATTTGTTTCTGTTTTTATGAACCCAAAGGGCGGGGAAAATGAAGAGCCATTGTTGACAACCTTATCCTGCAAAACCTGGACAGGAAAACARTTTCCTTGAAAATCTAAGTTCAAGATGTACGTACATTTTCTCAAACACAACGATTAAATCAACTGGGGGAATCAATGCAACATCACGATATTCCAGTAATTCCACTAAAGCTAGAAAGACCAGAAGACCACCGCCTGGACACCATGGATGCAGACATCGTCCTTGTCGGAGTGTGCTGCAAACCCAAGCCACCGGGACTTGGCAAATTCAATCCAGGTGGTCTAGACTCTCCAATGTTCCTGGCAGATGTCCTCTCAGTCACATTAGTGGAGGTGGGTGCAGAATCCAAGGCCTGAGAGAAGAATTGCTTCAAGCCGGGAGGCGCAATAGCAGCAGGAGAGGAGGTGGTTCTTTCCAGATTGTTCGCTTTCAGGTACCAGGTATTGAAACTCTGTGCAAGCTCGGGATTCTGGGCAGGAGCCACAAGGTTGAGGCGATGCACCCATTCAATCAACAGGAAGATTCCTTGATTGGCAAAGTTCTGGCTATCCTGAACCTCATCAATCTTCAACCCCAGCCCTTCCATTTTCCGGTTCACATCCTCGATTTCATATATGCTCCTCCCAACCGTGCCCTTCACTTCTTCCACCTGATCCTTGATTAACCCTGTCATCACAACGCTGTCGTCCAGTTTGCTACTCACACTATCCAGTCTTTGGTTCATGTGCTTCCTGGTCGATGAAAGAGCCGCCGAAACGTGCTCTAATTGCTTGCCAACCCCTGCCACCGCATTGTTCATGCCTTTCCTGGTGACGTACATAACGTCTCCGAATGAAAAGCCTCGCCACCACATGTACCCGTAGCTGACAGTGCCAACCACAGCGGCTGGCAAGATGAATGACGTGATCGACATTCCTGAGCCTGAACCTGCTTGCACGACAGTCACCGTCCGTGAAGAAGATGCGAGCTTGTAAAACTCTTGCGTTAGTCGYTGGACTTGTAGAGAGAGAGCGGCATCGTTTCCTCCACCTTCCCTCTTTTGTCCATCTTCTTTCCAATGCTTCGACAGCACCTGACAATAGCATAGTCTTCGTCAATAACAGGTTATTCATGCCAATTTCATGGCATTTGGACCTATAGTGTGTGGACCTATGTAGACCAATTATCTTCTAATTTGAAAGCCTTGGCATGCCTTTGCGCATAGAGCTTTATCTTCATATCAAGAACACAACCTCTCACACCACAACAAAGCCCTTGCATTCTTCCATGCATAGAAGATATTGAACTTATTTCAATTTTTTTATTACAAACTAGTATTCATGTGCCGTTTCCATAGCCAAAATAAAAGTAATAGTTATTTTTTATTTTTTATTTTGTAATGAAACCTTTGAAATTAAATAACTTTCAAACGCCATGAAACTAAAGGTTCAAACCCCATTAAACTAGCACTGAACTCCATGCACTAAAGAGTGCAAGGGCTTTTAATGTGTTTGCTAGTGTGTTTGGAAATTGATACAATGCAAAAGTTATGAGTTTTCAAAATAAAAGGTAATTTAATTATATTTTCCGATTCATAAAAGCCTTTAAATTTCAATAACTTTCACTCCAAACGTCATGAAACAAAGTCCATGCACCCCTCCTTGCAAAGAGCTTTGGAACTATACCAAAACATTAGATATTTTTTGAGGTCTCAAAGGAGACTATTTTGGGGCTATTCCAAGCCTGTTCACCTTCATGTTTCCTATGCTATGAACTAGCTGCTTGTGGTCAAAATATTTAAATTAAAAAAAAGAAAATTTCAAAATTTTCAAAAAATATTTAAAAACTAGAAACTTTTTTTAATTTTTTTTTTATCTTTTAAGAAAATTTTAAAAACAAAATCACAAAACTAATTAATTGATAATATCTAACACGGCAGTCTCTCTACCACGTCAAATTGCTTACGTGGTAGAATTCCCACAAAGTTCCCGTAGAGTTTCCATAGTTGGGAACTTGCACTCTTTTAAAGGCCTAAAAAAACATCTAATGGCTTCACCGTTTGTTAGATCTCAACGTATCAAACAAAACACCAAAGAAAACAAATAATCTTTAAGGTATTGATTAGAATATTAAAATAAGCTTAACCCCTAAATGGTTTTGACTATGTTTTCAACAAAAACGCTCCAAAAATGTCATTTCTAATACAAGTACCAAATTTTAGAACAAATTTTTTGACACATGTAACCGTAGGATTTTGTAGTATGCGGGTTTGAAAAGATGTGGAAAAAATTTCAGAATTTTCCACTATGTAGATTGAAAGATATTAGCGTTTGAATTGAAAAAAATAATTTTTTTGGCCCTGCAAAAAAGCAGCTACACTTCACAAGGTCACATTTGTATGGAAAATTGTCCACAATGGTGGTTACTCTTTGGATTCATTCTTCAAGGCAAGTTGGTTACATGCTTGAAAAATTTCAAATCATTTGAAAATGGACAACATATAGGGGAAAAAAAGTATATAGGGGCTAAGTAGAAAGAAGTAGAAAATGTCTCAAAATACTAAATTTTAAACAATTTATTTATGGTATTGAAAAATGCCAATCCCAATGGTCAAAATGTTGTTGTAAGCAATTCACACTTATTGTATTTAATATTTTCCAAAAAAATTATAAAATGAATTAAATAATGGATTTCAAACTTTTCTATAGAGTAGAGATTCTATAAGTACCCACAAACTATCCCAAATTAAAACTCTTCATAACTTTTGACTCAATGATCTAAATATAATGATTTAAATCTTTTTACATAGATATAAATCTAAAGAACCAATTTCAAATTTTTATTTTAAAAAATAATAATTTTTAAAGAAGTTCTTTTTGATGCCCGAGCTACCTTCTGAGCAATGAAAACTACATATGATACAATAACGTTTCAACCGTGAAGTCAAAAGCTGTGAAAATTGTTGGGCCTAAAAGATACTTCTTGGGTATACGTTTTGTGAAAATTTCGAAGAAAAATGATCAAAAAATACATTTGCAGTGAGCTGCCCAAAATTGCTGTGTTGCCAAAAAATGCAGTTTGAGCATTTAGGGATTAAACAAATTTACTTTTGGCTGTAGCAACGGCACAAGGCACACTACACTAATAATGGTATTTAGTGTTACTAGAACTGTTACTTGAAATTTTACCACACCCACTCTAAATTTCAAGTGGTTTGCATTTAGAGTTGTGTTCACCACGCCTTAACCCCTAAAGTTCTTTGACTATGTTCTCACCAAAAATGCTTCAAAACTGCCATTTCTAGTACAAGTATCAAATTTTTGAAAACATCATTTTTTGACACATGTAACCATAGGATCTTGTAGTACTCTAGTTTGAGAATATGTGGAAAAATTTTCAGAAATTTCCATTAAGTAGATTGCAAGATATTAGCATTTGAAGTGGCAAAAATCTTTTTTTTGGTCCTGCAAAAAACCGGGCAGCTGCACTTCATGAGGTCAAATCATTACGAAAAAATGCCCAAAATGGTTGTGCTTCTTTGAATTAATTCTTAAGGGCAAGTTGGCTACATACATGAAAATTTTCAGATCATTTGGAGTTGTACAACATATAGGAAAAAAATAGTAAGTACAAAGAAGTAGAGAATGATTCAAAATACTAAATTGCTAATAAACTAGCTATAAAATTAAAAAGCTCCAATCCAAATGGTTGATTTGTTGTAATAAACAATCTACATCCAATGGCATTATTTTTTTTCAAAAATCTTGAAATTTCAGTAAAATAAAGGACTTCAAAGCTTTTTTTGGTGTAGGGGTTCCACAACTGCCCGCAAACTAAAAAGCCTCATAACTTTCATCTAAACTATTGAAATGCAATGATTCAAAGCTTTTTGAATACATATAAATCTGAAGAACAAATTTCAAATTTTTATTTCTTAAAAAAGTGATTTTTTCAGATCTGCCCAGACTGCTGGAGTTGAGAAACAAACAACATATTATGCAATAACTTTTGACTCATATTTCTGAATGTCATGAAATTTGTGCATATGAAAGATATTCCTTGTCCCCACATTCTATTAAAATTTCAGCCCAAAATATGCAAATATCTGGTCACACGTACCTGCCCAAAAAATCTATGTTGCCAAAAAACGCATGTTGGTCCTTTAGATGTTAATTCATATATTTAGGTTTGTATTTTTTTCATTGCAATTTGATAAAACAATATATAATACTAAATGTAATCCTTAAAAAACAAATTATCTAATAGTTGACAAATAGTTTCTAAACTAACATTTAGTGTTTGTAACATTAACCCCTAAAAGACCAAACTGCATTTTTTGGCAACATAGCGATTTTGGGCAGCTCACTACGAATAGAGTTTTCATTATTTTTCTTTGAAATTTTTACACAACATGTGTCCAAGCAGTAACTTTAAGGCCCAACAATTTTCATAACATTTCACTACACTAGTAAAAAGTTATTGTATGATATGTGATTTTCAGTGGTCGGCGGGCAACCTGGGTAGGTCTCAAAAAAATGCCTTTTTTAGAAATAAAAATTTGAAAATGATTATCTACAACTATATGAACATGAGAAGCTTTGAATTACTCCATTTTGACCAACGAGTCAAAAGTTATGAAGAGTTTTTGTTTACGAACAATCATGGAATCTCTACACTAAAATAAACTTTGAAGTCTTTTATTTAACTCATTTTTCAATAATTTTGAAAAAAAATCAAAATATTGGGTGTGGATTGTTTATTACAACATTTCAACCATTGGRATTGGCAATTTTCAATTTCATAAATAAATTGTTAACAATTTAGTATTTTGAATCATTCTCTACTTCTTTCTACTTATTATTTTTTCCTACATGTTGTACAATTCCAAATGATTTGAAATTTTTTAATCATATAACCAACTTGCCTTGAAGGATGAATTCAAAGACCAACCACCATGTTGGACATTCTTTCATACAAATGTGGCCTTTTGAAATATAGCTGCCCGGATTTTCGCAGGGCTCAAAAAAGGACTTTTGTCACTTTAAACGTAGATATCTTGCAATCCACATAGTGAAAAAATCTGAAATTTTTTCCACATCTTCCCAAAGTATTTTGATACAAGATTTTACGGTTACATTTTTCCAAAAATGTTTTTTTTTCCAAAATTTGGTACTTGCACTAGAAATGGCAGTTTTGGAGCGTTTTTGGTGAAAGCATAGTCAAAGACCTTTACAGGTTAACAATATTGTTGACATTTGGTGTTGTGCTTTGTAATTAATGTTGCCAACACTACATACCATTATCAGTGTACTAGGGTGTGAAAACAAAGAGCTCATAATGTAAAACTTCTAACAAATTAAAGCATTTACAGCACTCCCGGTGGGATTTGAACCCACAATCCCCTGATTAGAAGTCAGATGCCTTATCCATTAGGCCACGGGAGCAGTGTTTAAGAAGCTTTTTTGAGTAGAAAAGCTAATTTACTTAACCCCTCAACGCCCAAGGGGCCCAAAAGTGGCCTCACCCAGTCTGGCAGTCCACTTTGAAGCGCTCTAACTTCTACATCTAATGTCCGATTTCAATAAAACTTGTTGGAAAAGTTGCGCATGCTAGTCTAGTTTCTATGGTAAATTTTTCAGATCAATCCAAGACGTATTGAGTTTGTGAAAGTCATTCGAAGTTCTCAGGTTCAAGTTAGGTTCAGCACAGTGCATTGTGATGGCTTCAACTTCGGGAGCCTGTATCTTTTTCATCAAATGTTTGATTTCAATAACATTTATTGGGTTTTGTTCCCATAAAGTTCTAGTGACTGTGGTAAAAGTTTCATACCAATCCAAGTTCTTTTGAATGTTTGGAAGCTATTCAAAGTTCAAAATCCAGAAAGTTTAGCATTTCAGTGAACTTCAGCAACTCATAACTTCTTCATGTATGATCCTTTTTCAATATAATATAATTTTTGTAAAATAATTAGTAATGTATATACATTTTATAGTAATATACTGAGGATTTTTGTTGGGAAAGTTGCGCTTACTAATCTAGTTTGTGTGGTTGAAATTTCATATCCATCCAAGACGTTATGAGTGACTGAGAGGCATTTTAGTAGGAGGTACAACCACAAATGTGATTTTTGGCTACTTTTTTCACTATTTTTTGACATTTCAAATCCATTTTGCAAACACAATGAGTCATTTTTATGATATTTTTTTTCCACCAAAGTGTTTATATTCTGGTTTTGAATCACTTTGTAGTTTAAAGTTTTGTCATTTGAGTCGATTTAGAAATCAAATCTCACCTCCAAATGTGTTTTTGAGAAGATTTCAGCACCTTTTTTCAATACTAGAACATTATGTGTTTCTTTCCTTTGTTTTTCTTTGACTTCCTCATGGTTCTTCCTAAGCACTATGGTGGCCCACAAAACCCTCTCTCCTACCTATTAAACAAATCTTAAAGACGTGTCATACCATCCTCCAAGGTTGAGCTACTTCTTCCGTCGTATGCCTATGTCCTATATTTACGTCTCTCACTTGATCTTGTGGTGATTACCTAWTTCTAATCTATGGCTTTAGGTAAGCCTTGAGGATTGTCACCCTACTTTATCTACTCTTTCTCCCTCCCTTCAAATTGCCTTCTCCCTCGCCGTTCTCCCATTCCAGCCTTCCGCTATCTCAACTTGGTGTGCCTTCTTTGCCTTTGTGTTGGTTGTAGAAAACAAGGCGTTGGATTCCCCACTCTTGTGTATGGTGTTAATGCAAGAGCCACGCTCTGTTTTCTCCCTCTTCTCTTCTCCCTTCAAATTGCCTTCCATTCCTTTGTCCAGCAGTTGCTGCCCCAGACTTAATGCTAAACTCGACTCCCACCAGACTGTGCTAAATCTGACTCTACCCCGGACTATGCTGAACCCAAATCTACCCCCAGATTGGCACCCGGACTGGTGCGGAACCCGACTCACCCCCGAACTGTGCTGGAACTGCCCCACCAAACTGTGCTGAACCCGACTCCCTCCCGGGTATTAAGGATTGGATTCGGGCTGGACTAGGGACTAAACTTGGGACTAGACTGAGGCTGGATTAATACCTTTCCTTGGCTAATTTTGGTGCTACTTCCTATGGGGTTTTTGGTGGTTGTATCTATGCTTGTAGGCGGTGAGTTAGGCTTCACTTTCTTGCTAACTTATAACTCCTACTTTTGGGGACCTAAACTTTAGCTTGTTCCCAACATGTTTTGGAAACTAAACCTTGTGGGAAAAGGAACCACGTGGGCTCACGSTCTTTTCCTGAGGTGTTTTAACGCATCGCTAGGACTTTTCATCCCTAGAGGGTTTTAAGCTTCGCCGTTGTTTCCCCTCTCAACACTCCGCTAGAACTTTCTATCCCCAAGGGGGTTTAAAGCTTTGCCATTGCTCCCCTTTTTAACACACCACTAGGACTTTACATCCCACGGGGGGTCAAGGCTTTGCCGTATGGTGGGACCCAATATGCTCACACCTTCGTGTCTCTCACCAAGGAAGACTACGTGAAGGTTAGGAACAACAAAAAGAAAGGAATGGACCTTCGACACTCAAAGCATTAGCGACACGGGTTAGTACCACTATCGACTTAAACTAAAGGCTCTCCAAAGCGGCATCGCCAGTCATATGGAGGGGGGTGCTCTAGGGTTAATACACGACAAAACAAAGAAAGTGACAACAAAGGTCCCTCGAAGGTAATCCACACAATGGTTTAGTAACACGGTAAATTAAAAAGCCTTCAAGCCCAAGCTTGAAAAAGTTAGTATTACACACACTCAAGATGCAAGAATCCCACACAGACCTCACAAGCTTGGAAAACAACAACAATGGCCAAAAGTGCCCCCAAAACACCGTTGCAAGGTTTGCAGCTAAAAACGYCATAATTCCAATATAAATTGGAYCCAAYTGACCCAATTACACAAAAAGGGGTGGTGAGAGAGGAAAGGGGTGCCTTTTTATATTTTTACCCTGGCACCCACCTCTCTTCGTTCATCTAAGTTAACCTTATCTTTGTGGATTTTCATCCAAAACTCAAGTTTTTCATCCTATGCTAACCCACTAAGCTAACTTTTGGAGATTAACTCCGAATTGCAAATGGATTGCGCCATTGACTTCAGAAGGCCATTTTTATTCTATCTATACCACCTCCCCCTTTTCTATCTTCAAAATCACAACAAAACCTAGTGCCAACTTAATGCCAAACTTTTGGAGGTTGACTTTTCCAGCAAAACTGACTAGCCTAGGCTCCTGTAAAGATATGGGGGAGTAAGAAAAGACCTATCTTGGGCCCCATTCCGCTTTTGTATGCTCCCGCTCCGCTAGTCAAACCCGCCATGGGCTTTAATTTTCCGTTAATTGTCGGGGTATTTTGCAGGTTTGTGTACCTTTGACTATCGGAATGTTGTGAAACTTGTCAAGAAAGCTTATTAGCATAAAAAAAAAGCTATACTAATTTTTAGTGGGAATTTACCGCCACCAGGAAAATTTCTAGGAATTTCCCATCACAAGTTTRGGCAATTGACCGTCCAGAAAGACATCTTCTGACTATCAAAAAATTCCAAAACTTTTTGCGGATCTTCCCATGGGATCCTACAACACATGTGTAGGCTCACATTTTTACTCTACACATCGGCCTAGGGGGGAAAAAATCCACCCCCTCGTTAAATTATCAGTGGCCGGAGAATCTTCCACACTAGGGGAATCTTAGCAAACCGACTTCGCCGTTGTTTCCCGGCCATGGTCTTAACCCCAAGTCACCCTCTTTGGACTTGGGATTCTGCCATGGTCTTGTCTTGGTGTTTTCAACATTTGCAAGCGAATAATTGGGGTCCCGCTATTTCGTTTATGAAATGGGCAAATTATAACCTATCTCCAAGAATTGACCTATATGCATCACCACGGTTCCCTCAACTAATTATAGCCTAGAGATGTCCTCTCCACGTGGGGTTTTGAACCATCACTTTGCAATTGACCAATTTGCTACAATTAATTAGGTTCTAGCCTGTTTACAACTRGTGGTTGAGCCATTCCAGCTATAATATCCTAAAATTAGACCAAATACTATATTGGTATGTAACACACCTATTTTGGTTCCACACACTTTTGGGAGATTTTGTATATAAAAATGCRTTTAAAATAATAAAACACAAAAAGAAAAAAGGAGTGAGCCTTTGGTGACAAATTAGGGGATCACAACCTCTTAACCTCATATTTTTTTGGAGACCAACTTTTTAAATTTGACATGTGAAAAGAGCAATCGGGTCCAATAACCAACCTATAGACTAACGTAATTCCAACCAAGGCCATAATGTTATTTTCTTTTCAAAGTTGGTACTAAGAGTTCATGACACATGTTCCAACTTAGTGTGCAAGAAAGTAGAAAGCAGTGAGTAAAAAAGTATTTTTTTGAGTGATTAGACTTGGAAGAGTCTAGAGATTGGCAATGGATTTGGCGCACTTTTTGCCTTTGAAAATTCATGGTTATTTCAATTCATGCGATAAAATTACCAAAGTTTTTGCAATCCCAATCATTTTTATCAACACACCTTTGAAAATATTTACCTTGCATTGCAATGCTCCAGATTTGTCCAAAATTCATTATTTGGACGGTTATGGGTGGTTCTACCTTAATTGCAACCCCTTTGTAAACCCAAACTCATTTTTAAAAACCAACCTTTACAAATTACAAACTCATTTTTAAAAACCAACCTTTACATATTACAAACTCATTTTTAAAATGTACAAGTACTATTCATGAGAGTCTCGGTTAGTTAGTATAAAAACACGTACTTTCAATAATTTTGAAATAATACTTCATTCATCCAATATCCAAAAACTGTGCTGAAGAAGAATCTTGAAATTTCTTCTCATTACCAACAACACCCCACAAAAAAAAATTTAATATAATAATGGAAACCATGATGAATTGTTGTTGGAGCTGCTTTTAAGTAAAGTTTCTTTAGTAGTCATCACATGATGCCATATTGGTTGATATTCCTAATCGGAAACTTGCCAACTTCTACGCTGTGTTGGATCAATTGATAAAATATTTCAAAATGGGTGGATACAACCATACATGCATAACATTGTATGACTAGGCAATGGTCCTTTTTCCATTAGAAAGGTATTAAACTTTGTTACATGCCTGAGAGGGACTAATTAATTATTGCAATAGTTGGAGATGGTTGGGAGCCATCAATAAGTGACAAGTATTTCACTAAAGAGGTCTTCATTTCAAAGATGCATGTAAGGTTAAACTGCTCCCATACATTGCATAAAAAATTACTCTTATACATACATATTATTTCTTCATATATAGTATAGAAGTATAGAACCTATTCTAGCACGTATTCTAGCAATATAATATCTTCTATTATCCGGCCATGTAGTGTGTTAGATTGTTTGAAGCATTATGATTATATTTTTTATCACTTTGGGATTGAAATTGGTCAAGAGCTTAGGTAGAGTGTTTGATGGGTACATGAGACACACAAAATTAAATAAGAAATTACAAGAGTGACCGAAAAAGATACTTACGTAATTGATTACATGATTCACCCTCTTGATCCTACTCCCCCATAGATATAGACTCCACCATCTCTGTAAAAGAAAAGTCAACCTAATTGCATTGGTCTCTTATGAAAAACCAAACTCAATTTATAACCAACCCCTACATACTCATGAAAGTCAAGATTGGTTTAAAAAAATAAATTTACAATACTTTTGAAATACGAATTCACTCATATAATGTTCCAAAAATGAGTTCCAGAAAAATCTTGAATTTTCATTTGACTACCAACAACAATCCACAAAACCCTCCATAACATAATAATGAGAACCATGATGAATTGTCTTACCATTAGCTTGTATCAAAGTAGAATTCTCATAACACTCATCACGGAATCTCCTATTGTTCAAGAGTTCTAATCAACAACTTCCAAGTATTGAATGGAACGATAAAAAATTCCAAAATGAGTGGACCCAACCTCACATGCATATCATTGTAGGACGAAGCGATGCTCCATTCCACGCTAGGAAGGCGTTATGCTTCCTTAGATGCCAAAAAGAGACTAATTCGTTAATGCAATGGTTAGAGGCGGTTGGTGGCCATCAATAAGTGGCAATTGTTTTCACAGCGTGGGGCCTCATATCAAAGATGCAGATAAAGTTAAAATGGTTCCTCTGCATTTCATAAAAAAATTACTCTCATGCATACTCACTATTTCTCCATGTGTAAGATAGGAACTATTCGAGTAGGGATTCACCAATACAATATCACTTTTTATTCAACCATGTAGTGTATAAGATTACTTCAAGAAACATTACTAAGTTTCTCCATAGCTTTGGAAACAAAAATGGTAAAAAAGCTTGAGTACAATGGCTTATGAGTACATGGGACTCACAAAACTAAATAAAAAAACTACACTAGCCATGGAAAATGGAAGACACCACATTGACCATATGATTCATCCTCTTGATCCCACATATATTTGACCCTCACCATGCAAGGTAAGACCACCTAATTGCAACCCACTTATTAAAACCAAACTCTCTCTAAAACCAACCCTTACAAATTCATGAGAGTTTGGGTTTGTCCTCAAAATATCTTCTCCCTACCAACAAAGTCGCACAAAAACATTTTTTATACAATAATGGGAACTTAGCACAATGGATTGCTTTTCGAGTTGCTTCTAAGCAAAGTTCCCTTAAACATCATCACATGATGTCGTACTAGTTGATAATCCTAATTGGCAACTTCTACTCTCTACAGGATCCATCGATAAAATATTCCAAAATGAGTGGATCCAACCTTACATGCACAGCATTGTATGACGAAGCCATGCTCCTTTCCACGCTAGGAAGGCGTTATGCTTCCTTAGATGCCAAAAAGAGACTAATTCGTTATTGCAATGGTTGGAGGCTGTTGGTGGCCATCAATAAGTGGCAATTGTTTTCACTGTGCGGGGCCTCATATCAAAATGGAGATAAAGTTAAAATGGCTCCTCTGCAGTTCATAAAAAAATTACTCTCATGCATACTTACTATTTCTCCATGTGTAGGATAGGAACTATTCAAGCAAGGATTCACCAATATAATATTGTTCTTTATCCAACCATGTAATGTGTGAGATTGCTTTAAGAAACATTACTATGTTTATTCATAACTTTGGAATCAAAATTGGTAAAAAGCTTGAGTACAATGGCTTATGAGTACATGGGACTCACAAAACTAAATAAAAAAACTACATGAGCCATGGAAAATGGAAGACACCACATTGACCATATGATTCATCCTCTTGATCCCACATATATTTGACCCTCACCATGCAAGGTAAGACCACCTGATTGCAACCCACTTATTAAAACCAAACTCTTTCTAAAACCAACCCTTACAAATTCATGAGAGTTTGGGTTTGTCCTCAAAATATCTTCTCCCTACCAACATACCCACACAAAAACATTTTTTATACAATAATGGGAACTTAGCACAATGAATTGCTTTTCGAGTTGCTTCTAAGCAAAGTTCCCTTAAACATCATCACATGATGTCGTACTAGTTGATAATCCTAATCGGCAACTTCTACTCTCTACTGGATCCATTGATAAAATATTCCAAAATGAGTGGACCCAACCTCACATGCATTGTATGACAAGGCCATGGTCCTTTCCGCGCTGGGAAGGTGTTATGCTTCCTTAGATGTCGGAAAGAGACTAATTCATTATTGCAATGGTTGGAGGCTGTTGGTGGCCATCAAGAAGTGTGAAGTTTTTTTTTTATTGTAACCCTAGTGTCTTTCTTTAAGGGTGAAAAATGTCCTACACCATTTTGGTAAACAAGGTTATATGAATTATATGTAAAGCCTAGGGAAATGAAAGTTAAGAACCATTTTTTACATTTTATTAGTTAAATTATTATTTAATTTTCTTTACATGCTTCTGAGGAAGCTCGAAGTAAATAGAGGTTTGTTTTTGACATTAGGCACTTGTATTCTTTGATATGTAACACTTTATTTGTATGGAAATAGTGTACCTATTATCAATGATTGCTTTGTGAAATGAATTTATTATTTTCAAATAGAGAAAGTAAATCTCAAAGTATATCATCAACTCAAAATTTATAAAACTATGAATTCACTTGTGATCTTGTGCCCTATATTTTGTTAAACACAATGGCACATTTCGTTTATTTCCAAGACATAAGAATCCACCCCTCTGATTTCTCATAAAAAGAAAGAAAATTTAAAATTCAACACTAAGTGACCGAAGGTGCTTGATCCCTAAGTGCCTAAGCCTTTCCAAGTGTGTTAAGTTTTCGTAATAAAAAATAGCTTACTACAAGCTTATAGTTATCTCCACTAAAACAATTTTTCCTCAAAAAAAATATTTAATTTATTTCTTCAAAATCCAACCATAGAAATATGTAATGAGCTTGCCAATTTCAAAGTGTGTAATTGCACAAGAATTATGAGATTGCAACAAAAAAAATGTATGTATTCTATTTTTAGTATGCTGCCCCTCTCCACAATGATTGAGAAATTTTCTCTCTCTCCCTCTCTCCCTCTCTCCCTTCCATATTATCCCTTCTGTGTTTCATGTACCCAAATCCTATTATTATTTGAGATCCTATTTAATACACTCAATAGAATAATTAAATTTGTTTTGGAGGGTAGTCAAAGCTCTATAATTTGGACACAAGTGGCACTTCCACTAGTGTGCAACAATTAATCATATCTCCTGCCGTACAGAATCAAATTCCCACCCCAGATCTCATTCCTTGAGAATGTCCAAATTGATCATCCCCTCACCCCCATCGTGAGCCCACCCCACCCCCCAAAGAAGGGGGAACAAATGGGCTGAGCTGGACCTCTCCCCCAACCTACGTGGCAAGCTCCCCTTCCCCTTTCCCTCCCCTTTCCCTCTGCTGCTGCTGCTGCTGCTGCTGCACATGCCCTGAGCCGCCCTTTTCTCCAGCCCCAATTTCAGGCTCTCAGAAGACTGTACCACCCCATTCTTGTGAGCTCGGACACACTCCCACTTCCCATTGTCACCCAAAAGCGACACATTACGCCCCCGTTCCCTCCCCTCCATTGTCCCTTTTTTTTAACCAAAAAAAAATTCACGACCGAGGGATGCACCCATAAAATACCATACCATACCCATCCCGGGGTTCATGTATGTATGCATGCTCATGGGTATGACTTCCTCATATATGTAAGTTAGCTCATCATTTGGTCCCAGTGGTCCGGGTGGGTTTCCGTGCTCGCTCTCTCTCTCTCTCTCTCTCTCTCCCAAAGTTGTCAAGGCTGTTGTTTTGCAGCTCGCTTGCTCACTCACAGCCAGTTGGGGTTCAATTTGATTGTTTTGTCCACGGTTGAAATCGACGGAACCACTCGGCAAGACTCCCGGGCGACTAGAATTCTTTCGTGGTTTTACAAACCTCCGTCCTCCTCCGCCGTTTTTTTTAATACACTGCCAAGTACACTGGCCGTTTTATTTTGCCAGGTTCAAAAGAACCTGTGCATGCTCTCTTTCTGAAGGTGTGTCATTGACAGTGTTTCCAAGGACCCAACTTCAAGACGAGCGAGGACTTCTCATTATTTGGATCGCATTTGCCATCGAAGGGAGAAGACTCCGAATTGTGATTGATTGGAGACGCATTGACTTTCATTGCGCTTGATCGCTACTATTGTTCATTCCTTGGTTTCAGCTTGTGGAGGTAATTAAAAAGACAAACGCCAACACTTGCTTATTTGATTTCAAGGGAGGAGGGGTTGCATTTCCACTGATTTTATTCCACAAGTTTTTATTCATTTTGTTGTTAAAACTTTGATCGCTACTAGGTACGTATTGTTACAGTAATTGGTGGGTTTAGGGGCTTCTGGAGGTAAATTAAACACTTGCTTATTGATTTCAAGGACCGGTGGTGTTCTCCATTGACTTTACCAAGCTTTGAATTCTTCATTTTGTGTCATATTTGATTTGATGGAAGCAGCTTTGTGCTGTTGTACGTAAGTTACGAAGTTAAGTTACTCTGATCACTGTCATGCTAGACTGCTGGCAACGAAGGCTTCATTCTGTCAGAGCCACATAAGTTATAATAGTTCTCATGTTTTGGGTTCTGAAGGGTTTCACTGCCAACTTTTGTTTGTTTGTTACTTTCATTGGTACGTGGCAAGTTTTGGGTGTGCTGGACTGCTGGTATGTTATGTGGTGAGACGTACTAGGGACTTTTATTTTCTGGTGTGCTCAAATGTAAGTTAAGTTAAGTGAACTCTTAGTTGCAAAAAATGGAAACCACCACACTCTGATGATTTGAAATTATAGATGAGTGTGGATTGCAAACTACTGGAGTTTTCTAGTTGAGAGCTCTGAATTTTCCCAAATGCGTTTTTGTGCGAAATGTTGTCCTCAAAATGAAAATGGTTTTGGGTGATTTTGGGTGATTTTGGGTGATTTTGAAATCAGGTTTGTGCATTCAGAATCTTCATTTTCAAGTGGTGATTCTGGATGCACATACTTGACGCGAAAAAAGAAGAGATAGAGTCACATTGATTTTTACTAAGACCAATATGAATAGAAAGTTTGTTGGACAGGTTCAATCAATGTCGCAAGAGACGTAGGTAGCAAGTACTATCCTTGATGCCTGTGGTCGGCCACAAACTCTATGACTTTCACCACTGCACTTTTGAAGCGTGTTCAATATATGAAGGTCCAAAGACTTGGGTCAGATAGCTATACCCAAAACCAATAGTGCATCCAAAACCAACACTATGTATCCTATCTTTAGTTGGTGATACATTTGATGTACCTAACCATAATGTCATGATTTTTAATTTATTGATTTTTTGGTTATAATAACCTCAAGTTATCAAAACTATTGGCAAATTGGAAGAGCTAACTACGTAGGACTGCAAGCAAGATGATGACAAACCAGCAGCTAACTTAACATAACATCAGGTGGGTTCCTGATTCAATGCCCACACTTGAATATTTGATTAGTACCATCAGGGGTAGTACAAGCAGTCAATAAATCCAATCTYATAATGACAAGGACTGCCTATAATACTCAACAGAATGAAACTTTACCTTTTCTGATGATAAGTGTAGTACAACTATACAAATTATTTTTTGAGTTTTAGCAGCTATTTTTCTTTGTTTCCCATATCAAACTGTTTTTTCAAGAACCAAGTCCTGATTTTTCTCAATTTTTTAATCTAAGTTATAATTGTATAGATTTTTTCATCAAGTTTTTTCATTTTTCCTGATGTTTTCAAATTGCAACTACTCCCGCCCCCCTTTCTGATGATAAGTGTATTGCAACTTTTGGGATATTTTTTGAGTTTTAGCAGCTATTTTTCTTTGTTTCCCATATCAAACTGGTTTTTCAACACGGGTTTGAACCCTTCTAAATTTTCCACATGCTATCCAAATCATGAACTCTTTGGTGCATTGGAATCTTATTTGATTCTTCAAACAACCAATTGATATGGGTTTGAACCCTTCTAAATTTTCCACATGCTTTCCAAACCAAGAACTCTTTGGTGAATTGGCATCCTCACCAGGGGAGACTTTGCGTTGCAGGAAAATGCGGCAACATCCAATTTCAGCAAGGCCTTGCTGGAGGACGTCGAGTGGTACACCCCCGAAGCCTCCCTGATGGAGCTGAGCTCCTACTCCTCCTCTCCTTACAACTGCAACAACATGGCAACAGTCGTCGACACTCGCTCGAGCTTCGGCTTGCTGGAGTCGTCCTTGAATTTCGACACCAGCAGCAACAGCAACAGCAACAACAACCACAACAACCACGGTCTCCTCACCGCTGGCTTCCGGTCGGCCCAGGCGTCCACCATGTGCATGGGCGACGACCTCGGGCAGGGCTCCTCCAGTGGTGGTCTCTTCTCAGGTATTTCTCAAGGTAAATATATATTCCTCTATAATACTGCAGATACACTTACACTTGGCTCATCATGCATATATATACAGTATGATCTATCTATTCAATTGCGTGTTTAATTATCAGAACTGACATTAATTACTGGATTGAAAGAAGAGGATACTAAAAGTGTTCGTAGTCTTCCCTGATGTGAATCATGTGATTTTCACATTATTTAAGCTCAAGTTGCTGAAAACAGTGAGAAGTGAAAATGAATCCTCGAAAATCAACTCTGCGGGATCCACATTTCTTGTTAGTAGCTATAAATTATGTACAGTGTAGGCATTATCATCAACACTGCAAACAATGAGAGACCTAAATTTACTCAGGTTGCTGAAAACACTGATAAGTGAAACGGAATTCTCAAAATTGGCACTGTGGATTTCAATGTTCTTGTAGCTGTAAGTTAAGTACACCCGTTTTCATCAACACTGCCCACAATGAGACACCTAAAATAACTTGCTTACGTAGCTGAAAACACTGATAAGTGAAACTGAATTTTCAAAATTAATACTGCGGTATTCACATTTCTTGTAGCTGTAAATTACGTACACCCCTTTTCATCAACACTGCTTAACCAAAATGAGAAACCTATATTTGGGCTCGAAAATGTCACTTTCTGTCTAGATATTGATTACACAAGATGTGCACAATCGAAATATGAAAGTCTATGAGCCTACTATTGGTTTCTGGTACACCTAGAGGTAATACTTTGGAAATGCATACTTAGCTATGAAAAAATTAATAAAAACAATGTACGTTTAAGAATAGTAACGATGCTCAGTTGTAATTAGGGTAAAAGTTTTGCTAAGTTTCACAAAGTTTGTGAACATGAACGTACTGTTAGGGATCTGATTACATCATCTCCTCTACTGAGTCTGTTAATACTAGTTGCAACTCATCTCTTCTAGCTAATCCACCTGGTTGTTGGACTGAAGGTAGATATACCCTAAACCAACAGTGATCCTAAAACCAACATTGTGTAAAATTGACATACATTTAAGGTTTAGAATGTATGCGATTTGTACGCAGTGTCGATTTTATGTTCGGTTTTAAGCATGACTGAGCTACATGTCTATGACCACTAAGCTTTGAAACGAGATGGAAATCTCTCTACAGTCCCTTCATTAGTGCTCTAACTTGCAACATCCCACTTTGAATGATTGCATAACTAACCATCACACATTCATTTGAGTGGTAAACAATTTGGTTTCAAGAGAGTTTGGCTCTTGTACCCAAATTGATCTCTCCAGGAAGCTCTATTGCGTGATCAAACTCTGAAAGCACACGCTCGCATATTGATTAAAATGCTTGAAGTAACAGGACGTTAATTATTCCAGTACTGGTCTCTCATCAGCACCAATGCTGCACTTACCTGCAGAAGACTGAGTGGCAAAGCTGAATTGCAAGAGTGCTGCCATCACCACGTAACTTATGTAGCATTTACCTGCCACAAAATAAGAGCGTTGGAAAGTTGAAAGAGTAGTGCTGGATCGTGCCTGCAGGTGGGCTACTCAGCCGAAGCGTTCCAATGGACAGTTTCAGCTCAGACCTACCACCAGCAACCTTTAACAACCAGCAGCAGGGCATCATCCTAAGCAGCAGCCCCAACATTAGCCTCAGCAACATGATCGGCAACAACAACAACAACACACACACGAACTTCCCACAATACAGTCCCTACCCTGCACCCACATCGTTTCCTCAAGACGACCCGAAGCTCCATGAATCTGAAAATCTCAGCAATGGGGTTGTCGTGCCATATCAAACAACCAAGAGTTACCAGCTGCAAGGACAGCAGCAGCAGCAGCAGCTTACACTCTTCCAGAAGGCTTCTGCTTCTCATCAAGCTCTCTCGCCGGTTTCCAATGACTCGATGGCCTCCATGGACACGCCAGGCAAAGCCCTGCAAGAAGATCCCAATGACATCAGCTTGGATGCGGACGACTACGACGTGAAAGACGACGATGACCTGGACGAGAGTGGTGATGGCGATGGCGATGGTGATGGTGGGCCTGAAGATGGCGCAGGGAATCATGGATCACTTGAATTGGATCCTCATGGGAAGGCTAACAAGGGTGGGAAGCAGCGGGGACTTCCTGCGAAGAATCTCATGGCCGAGCGGAGGCGTCGGAAGAAACTCAACGATCGATTGTACATGCTTCGATCTGTGGTGCCGAAAATCACCAAGGTGCGTTTGGATCTGTGTATTTCCATTGTGGTAATGCTTGAAATGTTCTTCGAAGCCAAATTGGACTATACCCGAAACCATGAAGTTTTGGTCCTTTAGAGTATGTTCTTCACAGTCCGATCGATCAAAATTGGGATAAACCCTAAACTATGAAGTTAGGATCCCTTTAGGATACGTTCTTCACAGTCTGATCGATCAAACTGGGCTAAAGCCGCTAAATCCTAAACCACGAAGTTCGGTCCTTTATGGGTTACGTCATCTTGTTGTTGTCACGACCATGCTGTTGCCGTGCTTTGAAAGAGGTCTTCTTAATTTTGTTGAAGTCGGTTGTTGACTTCACCATATTGAGGTTAGTTGCACTCAACCGCCTCTAATCTAATCTGCACTTCCTTGGGGATGACAAATGGGCGTCTCAATACACGGTGGCATGTTGGAACTTAGCATGTGGAAGTCTAGTACATGCTACCTGAATACAGAATCCTCTTTCAATTGCCAACATGATCCAACATAAACTAAAGCGGTTTAACTCCTAATAAAAAGGACCAAGTACCAAGTGATCATTCAATGTACGCAAGATATCTTGAGGAGTTGCGCATGAAGTCACTTTTGGTCGGATGTTCACGATATTTTGACACAAGGTGTGAACATCTATCCACTCAATGGGAATATGTTTTTTTTTTCAATGATAGAGGTGCCCGAATCAGAAAAGTTACGATGCTCTCAAAGTTTTGGACAATCTTGACATCTTTGGGTAGCATGTGCAAAACTCTTCTTTTGCTTTTGAAATGTGGCATGTACAAACCTCACATGATACATGATGCAAATGTAAAAAGACAACATGTATGGTGCAAAACCTTCACCTTACTATGAGAGGAGCTAATAAAAGGATAATAGGACCTTGTTGGACAAAGGTGGAATAATTTTTGTCTTCTAACTTCAAACATTATAATCTTTCAATCTACATGGTCATTGAAATCTTTTCCACACATTCCCATAGTAATCTAGCTAGCACAAATTTGAATAGGTGAATTTCATAGAAAATACTCATTTTACTCATTTTTTTTCTCACTACCCTTAGAAAGTGGCAGTTTTCGACAATTTCAGGTGTTGCCCGAAATGCGCCTATGTTGATCGATTAAGGGTTGTTAATATGAAGCATGCTCAGATGCTTATTTGGACAATTTCAGGTGTACTTCCCAAATCTGTGTCACAGAAATGAATACACTTCTGAACCTTCCAACAAACTATGCCTATGCACCATCACCACGGCGTGCCAACAAAAAAACGCAAAGATATGCTCCAATGCACATCCCAAGGAATTGAATTAAAATTGAAGTACTCATCTATCTGTTGGTATGTGTGCATGGCTATCCATCCAAGCCATGCATGTAATTTGTGATTGCAAATTATTACTGAAACTTAAGTTAAGTTAGTTATTCCACATCCATCCATCCACCCATCGAAAAGTATACAGCATCCCATGTTCTCTGTGCCCAGATTCGACCAACATTTTCAAAAAAGACTCGCAGTACAAGACTCGGCCAAAGTGGACAAGCGTTTCTCAAAGCTTCGATTCCATTTCTCTTGGAATAAATTAAGCTTCCAAATSGGAAGCCCAAACTACCCACTAGCTACCTAAGCATTGGGATATTCATTCAAGCTCTTGGTTTAAGGGAAGTAAAAACTACACCCTAATTTCAACCGCTTTCAAACACCGACCACTACGGATTCTTGCTTGTACCTATTCTCCCATTATTCATGAGCGTTTGTGGTTGGTTATAGGATTGAGAATGACCTATTTTCAGCACTTTGGAAATTCATAGTTTATTCATATGGTGTCCAAAATATATTATCTTTGTTTCTGGAAAAGACCCAATCCATGTTTCCTTTGTAAAACATAAAACACCAAGCAAATCCAGGTCTTTTTTCAAAAACAAAGGGAGTATATAAGAGAATCATCCAAGAACCCCGGCCCATCCTTTTGACTAGTACAAAAAAAAGACCCCACAAAAAGGTTCTCGATATAATAATGGAAACCATGATGAATTGTTTGTTTGTGTGATTTGAGGTGTAGTTACCACCATACTAAAGTTTCGTAGTTGCTAGTTGTGATTCAAGTATGCTACAAAGACATACAACAACAAAAAGAGCCACAAATCAAACACTGCGGAACATTCCTAATTCATTTTTTTTATAATTTTGACACAAGGGAAAAAAAATTGATTCCAAAGTGAAGGAGAGGACAGGTATAATTCCATTTAACTCCAGTTGTACTGAAAACTTCCCATTTTAACAGAAAATCATCAAATTGATACAAATTTCCCTTGTAKGACGGAGCAGTTGCAAAGGGATGATCCAGCAGACTCAAAAGAGCAAACAAGATAGTAAGCAGTTGAGAGTCCAGCATCACAGACTCTTATATGAATGCAGTGTGATCAAATCCATATAAATACAACCATTAGAAATTCAGAAATGTTCAAATGCTCCAGCATCAAAAACTAAAACACTGAAAAATCGGACTCTCCTCAGCCAAATGCCCCAGTACAACAACTTCTCATACAACAGAACCTCATGTAAAAGACAGCAGAACAAACAAGACAAAAAGCACAAAACAGTTGAGAGTCAGGCACCACAGAGTGATAAAAAATCATATAAATAAACCGATAACAAATACAGGGATGCGTCTCCAGGATCAAAAGTTAAAACACTGAAAAATTGAGGCTCCTCCGTCACATGCCCGAGTGCACCTTCTCGTACAACAGAACCTCACGCAAGAGACACAAGAACAAAGAAGACGTTAAGCACTGAGCAATTGAGAATCCGGCTACCTCAGAAGGATCAAGAGAGCCCGGCTACATCAGTATGCATATTGAAAGAGCAGAAGGATCGAAATTCACATGAATTCACTCATTATGAATACAGGAATTCGGCTTCCAAAACTAAAGCATTGAGAATCCAGGCTCCTGAGAATCCACAACTTCTCACGCAACAGAACCTTATGCAAAAGACATAAGAACAAACAAGACTGTAAGCAGTTGAGAGTCCGGCAACACAGAATCATCACAATTTGCATAATATTACAAGAGCCTTTGTAACCAAAATTCATATAAATACAAGCATTACAAATACAGAACTACCTCACCGCATCTCCTTTTCCTCAAAAACTAAAGCACTGGAAGTTGAGGCTCCTCCTCCACATCCCCCAGTGCAACTTCTCCCACACCAGCACCTCCTTCCGACACTTCCCCCAAACCTCGTCCACTTTCACGGGACTATCCTCATGCACATAAATCTCCATCACCACCAACGTCGGCACCATCTCCACAATCCACTTCACCATCTGCACACACGTCTCCAACTTCACCACCACCACGTGCACCACCAGCCTCTTGAGCTCCGGCCACTTCCCCTCCAGCATCTTGCCTTCCTCCAAAGCATGCCACAGCCCAGGTCCCACACTCAGCGTATGCAACGACGGACAACTCTCCTTCAACGCTGCAATGTCCGGCACTCGCAACGGCACCCCTTTCAACACTCCTTCCCACTTGCCATCTTCCCCGAGTGCCATACACGGCACATCCAGAAACAGCTTCTCCAGATACGGGTTCGTCCTCATCAAGCTCGACAAAGTGGCGAAGTGGGACGCGCCGAACAGAAGCTCCTTCAAGTTGTTGACGTTCTGGAAAGAAACCACCGATTGGTCGCGATTCTCCATGCAAACGGCGACGTAAGCCAGTTGCGGCGCGTTCACGAGGAGAGAGTCGGGGCAAGTCATCTTGAGCTGGAGCTTGTGGAGGTTGGGCAAGTGGAGGTCGATGATCTTGGCGGAAGTGGAAAGACCGAGACAGAGGACTTGGAGATTCGGGGAAGAGAGACGAGCCACTTGGATGCCGAAGACGCTGACGAGGGCGATGTTGATCTCAATTTGCTTACGATTAAGAGTTTGGCAGGTGCACAATCTTCTGATTCTAGCCATTTACTGTGGGAAACGATTAGACTTGCTTAATAATGTTATGAGATTCTAGAAGAAAAAAAAAAGCAGACAGAAAAGTCAAACGAGTTAACTCCAATGTTTGACGGTTCTTTGTTAACAGTATGATCGGAACCCCAGGTGGTGAGAGGAACGAGGTGGTGAAAGTAGTACCTCTTCCATGCTGGGGAGCTTCGGTTCCTCAACGAGGACATCCTCCGAAGCAGCTATGGCATTCAAGCTCTTTTGCAGAAGCTCGGCATCCACAAGCGTTTTGCAAGCTTGTGCCTTGAGATTGTCCTGCAATTCAGTCAACAAGAAGAAACACACAATCCGACTGGTGAGTTAAGTTTGGTACTAAAGGCAAACAAAGTGTGGGATCCACTACAGTAGTACACACGAAACCCATTTGACTGAAAGCCCTCACAGGCCACCTTTTCTCGCATTCCAAAAAGAGCAGATGAAAGTGGTTTGGGTGAAAAGAGTTGAAGTACACTGCCGCTCGACAGTATCTACTTATAACACTTTCATTGTAGCACTACAGTAGCAGCTTGTATGATGCTTCACCTGGCAAAGCCTGAGGTTCCCTTTTGTCAACAGTACAATTTTCACAGCATTTCTTTTGCATATATTTCATGAAAAGCAGGCCCTCTGGAGTCTCTGAATTCCATACGACTGGAATTTGTCATTAGTGACTGGAACATGACATCATTTCTACTACTGTTGGCAATCATGTTTCTGAAATAATTGGCCTTAACTCTCTTCAAGGCCACATCGAATCCCTCAATCAGGCTTGTCTGTCTTTTCTTTTCAGTGAGTTTTGAAAACATGTGTATATTTAAAGGTAAATCATTTCAAAACCCACCAAAGGGACTAGATGTGGTGTGAAGGGGTCAATCTTCAAGTGTTGTGCCTTTTAAGGAGCTACAATGGTTGGAACTAAAGGCTGACTATTCATTGTATTCATGATTGAAACGGGGATTGAGTGAGAGAGAGCCTCACCTGATACCACCCATCSTCTTGATGCACGTGCACTGAAGTCTCTTGGCACCTCGACATAGCGCCCATAGTTGAACAACCCCTCCCTTTATTGGCAAAAAGAAAAATAGCTAAAGGCTCCAAACTCTTGTTATTTAGAATCGTGGGTGCWAACACTAAATGACTCACAAGAAAGGCACTCTATTGACAAATCGCACACTTGAAGACAAGTGTGAATGAAGACTCTCTCGTGGGGTAGTTCTACTAACTAAGCCACATGGGCCTAGGTAGCGAGTGCTACCCTGAAAGGCTACTTTTGAAAGAAAAACAATCCACAAAAAGATTGGAAAGCAAGACAACGAAACAAAAACACAATCTATATGCACACGCACTCAAGGCGCTTCCTGTGCGGGCATTCCACTTGGAACCTGAACTGGTAGAAACACAGAAACGCTCTGCAGTTGCTCTTCTTCTTCTCTCTTGTTTGCCTACGAATGCAAGAGTCCATAGAAGACTAAAATCCTTGCAAGCACTCGATCAATTGTAATGTAATGTGCGCATCAAGCTTTCCCTTGTCGAAACTATTCTGCACTTTGCTCGCTCTTCAGTGTCAACCTCTCAATCCACAAGCTTCCAATTCTCCCGTCCGTCCTAGTAGAGCTCGATCACACAAGCAAGCCTTCCGATTTCCCGATCACGGCAAGTTTTGATAATTTWACACATTCGACATTCTCCAATCTCTCTCTCTCACACAAACTGAGAGATCGAGAGCCGTCGTCTCAACAGCCAAAGAACGAATGCTGTGATCGACGTACTGCACGATTTCGAAAGACGACGGAGGTATCAGATTGTTTGGGTTTCAATCTGGATCGATTTCAAGCTTCGGTACACAATTCGTAGGAACCCAGAAAAAAAAAAAAAGGAGAACTTACAACCCGCTCTGCAATCAAATTCTCACTCGATCACCGAACGTTCTCAAAATTAAAACAACCTCGTCACAACCCACAACAACAACAAGAACAAGAAACGTACGTGCAAGCGATCCAGAAAACTCAAGAAGCTCCCGAAATTTGCAAGCCAGAGCTTGAACTTGGAAGCACTTTGAAGCAAATTGGTTTCAAAACCAAGATACTGACTCACAGCTAAGTGCGTGATTCCAGAGAAAGAACAAAGCGAAGGAAGTTGGAGTGTGAGCGGATCTCATTTGTGGCGTCTGTGGCTTCTTTTTATAAGAAGAGGAGCGACAGAAGAAGTTGAGCAAGCCAAGGCGCTTGCAAATTGATAAAGCTTTGGGGAGATCCACTTTGGTGGACTGAGTAAAACTGACCCAGGAGGGAGGGCGGCCGGCCTTAACCGTTACGATCTCCTAATGACCTATACAAGTTGCAATGAAATCATGATTTGGAATCATGGAATCTTGTAGATTTCGGGTTCGAGTTGTAGATTTTCGGTTTAGATTGTAGACTTTGAATTTTCGCAAAGCAAAGTGGGTCCGTTGTAGACACGAATAGGAGGAAGCCGGATGTAGGATACGGCACCGCGGCAATTGTCTATAGAAATGGACGTCGTTGTTGCGATTTGACCCACGAGAGGCTTGTTGCCTTTGGTGTCCATCATGGGTGTAGATAATAGTTTGGTTGCACGTCACCAGGCCGGCTGTGGTAGTTTTTACAACTATTTTCTAACCATGAATGGTCTTCAAGTTGAAATTATGACGTTTTAGGAGTCTTTGAAATCTTGGATTCTTTTCTATTTGGGTTTAGGAAATCAGAATACCAATGGTAGTATGCAGCTCTTGGAAGGCTTGATTTTTTTAGTGTCGAGCATGGCTTAGTGTCCAGCATGGCATGGAGACCTTTGTTGCACATTGTAGGTGGGCAGTGCTTATTTTTTCAATTGTTACCATCTATTAATGGCCCTCAAGTTGAAATGAATTATTTGGAATCTTGGAGATTGTGGATTTGGGTTGTAGATTTTGAATATAATTCGGGCCAAGCAAAGTGGGTCCATTGAGAACACCAATAGCAGAAAGCTGAATGTAGGGGTACAACACTGCGGCAATTGCCTTTAGAAATGGATTTCATTGTTTGAATTTGACCCACGATAGGCTTGTTGCCTTTGGTGTCTGCCGTGGGCTTAGATTGTACTTAAACTGCACACCATAGGCTGGCTCTGGTGAGTTTCACATTGTTTACTATCTATACATGGTCTTCAAGTTGGAATCATGGTAGTTAGCTTTAAGTGTAAAAGGTTTTTTCCTTAGTGTCTAGCATGGGCCTAGATACCTTTGTTGCGCATAATAGGCCAATGGTGCTTATTTTTGCAATGGTTACTACCTATTAATGGCCTTCAAGTTGGAATGAAATTATTTGAAATCTCATACTCTTGGAGATTTTGTTTGGAATTAAGGAAAGTAGGTCCACTGTGGACACCAATAGGAGAAAGTTGAATGTGCTGGGTCTCAATGTGGGTATACACCACCTCTTCAATTGTTTAGAAATGTACAATGTTGTTTCAATTTTGCCCACGATAAGCTTGTTGCCTAAATGCTTTGGTTGCACATCGTAGGCCAATTTTGTTGAATTTTGCAATTGTTATGATCAATGAGTGGCCTTCAAGTTGGAATGGCATTTTAGAAAATTTTGGAATCTTGGATATTTGGATTTGGATTGGATAATTGAGATTACCAATGGTGGCAAGACGGGTGTCGAAAACATTGGAATGGTGGTGTACATTCAAGTTTTCATATGCGCACAACCATGTCAATTATGCCTACATCATATTTGCTACCATTGGTGTCCACAATGGATCTAGCTACCTTAATTGCACATCACATGCCATTTGTGCTTGGTTTTGCAACCTTTAATATCTATTAATGAGCTTTGTTACTCCATGATTCTTTGGAATCTTGTAACTTTCTATTTGCCTTAAAGTAATTGGGTCCATGGTGGACACCAATGGAAGCAAGCCCATTATGGACAAAATTGGAATGGCGATACATGCTCAAGTTCAAAATGTCCACCACCATGACAATTACACCCACAATGGACTTGCAACCATTGGTATCCACATTGGGCCTAGGTTCCTTATTTGCACAAGATTGACGTCCTTTTCTTGGTTCTAACAATTGTTGTCATCATTACTAGTCTTAGTATTAGAATGGACTCTCTATCAATCTTGGAATCATGTAGATTTATGTTTGAGTTGATGTAGCCAAGCTTATTGTAGACACTAATGGGAGCAAGCTATTGAAACCATGGTATAAGTTTGAAATTTTGAAATGTGCACCACCATGATATTGATTTTTATATGTTTCCAATTATTTTGCATTAGGAGGAATATTTTATTCTATTGGAAACCAAATTTTCAGACCAAATTTTCAAACCAAATTTGATTTCATGGGGGTGCTTTTGGGGTAAAAAACAATTTCAAAGCCCAACTTTTCTCAACAATATCTTACCATATTCTCAGGTTTTTTAACCTTTGAAGGACAGACCCGTGGCCGTGGAAATCATGCATTTTGATAGCGTGTGACATCGTCTCCTTTGAAAAAGCCAAATATATTTATTGAAAGTCAAAGTACTAGAAAATATCTTCCCTTTCCACTCCTAATACCGAGGATGAAAAGTTGCAATTCTGTCCTACACGGTTTGATTCCGTGTCATTCATTGGACGCAAAACGTCTGCCGCGGCGTTCAAGGGTTAAGAATTGCCCTTCCAATCTACATTCAATTCAYTTTTTTTTAATGTGAATAAAGGCAAAGGACATACGGATATAGCTAGCTCACGCGACAACGACAATGAGTCATGTGAATTTCATGGGTGCCATCGCAAGGGGGCTCTTGAAGGTTTCAAATTTGTTTTCGTAAAGCCTAGGAACTTAATTGTCAAAGATCAAGATTTTGTCAATTTTGCAGCACACCCCATGTGGTGAAAAAAAACAATTGACTGCAGAAAGGATGGACTCTTGTATAGGGCCGGGGACTGGCGGACGACGAGGCCGCCCCTCCCCCCCATGGACGGACAAACAGACCCGGACCCGGACGGCTGTCTGGCAATTGACAAATTTCCGATCATTTGATGATGAGCGGCATTGAATAGCATCATCAGAAAATTCCGTCCGTCGTCTTCAGTTGTCAGCCCCATTTGTGCAGCCTTCACTCATTTGTTCCAACTCTCACCTACCGGTACCGGTATCAGCGGTTTGTTGTCCGTCCACGACACGAACATAGTCAAGGAACTTTAGGGGTTAAAACACAATTCAAGTACTAATTTATTAGACAACAATACATGCCACTTGAATTTTTATGAAGTAGGCAATCCTTTAACCCCTAAACGATGAGCAAGTGACCATGGACCCCCCCCCACACACATTTTGATACCGTAGAAATCATAGGTTTAAAAAAAAAATCCAAAAGCACGCATTGGAAGTCAAACTATAGTAGAAGATCTTCTCTTACCACCCTTAATTCCAAGGATGAATATTAGTTGCACTTCAGTCTGTCCTACACATAAAGATGCTCTCTCATTCATCGACCAGAAAATGACCTCTATGTTGTTTATGAGTTCATATATTTAATTTTTGAAGGACAAATTAGATCAGAAAATTTCCCAAAAATTCAGGCACCCTTTTAATTATTTATTTGAATTTCTGACCAAGCTGCTAAGAAGCTACAGTAGAATATTCCGCCATTTTTTTCCCTTTGACTCTCTGGAACAATTTGTCAGTTTTGCAATAAGTTATTTATGTTTATTTATCAGAGTATTTATCAGAAACCTAAACTGCAAAAGCAATTTTACAGATACCGTTGAACTAAATTCTGCCTACCTATGCGTGGAGCTGAGAAGGACACGTGTCTATGTAATAACTGACACACAGAGTAGAGTATTCAGGCGGTGTTATCAGGACATGGCAGAAAATTTAACTGAACATGGCACTTCAATACTGTACAACTAGCACAGACCTGTTGCAGTGTGTAACATTCATTGAACTTAATAGAATATGGATTGGATGAAAAACATTCAGGATGAAATATTTGGGATGAAAACGTCACCATATATGTGACAATGGATCGTGACAAAATTGAGTGACAATGTGTATTTAATATGAGTGCAATGGCACATGATATATATATGATAAAAGGGAGTTTGCCTTTAAGGTAGGAGGTCCATAAATGGAGCATCTAAGGGTTTAGGGTTGGAAGTGAATTTCGGGGGAGGTGAAGCATCTTGAAATGTATTTCAATAAATTTTCATTGAAAGAAAAATAGAATTGACATCTAACCTGCGTCGTTTCGTATTTTTTGGAGCTTCGTGCAATTAGTTATAAAATTTAGAAGTTGAAACGGCATAGGGCTCAAACTACACTAAATAGTGAAATTAGGTTGACCTTAGAATTAGGTTGCCTTCCTCCAAGAAAGTGACTGTAAAAGCCATCAAAGTCAAAAAAATATTTCTACAAATACTTCTATTTGTGCACATGGAGGTTTATGAGTTCCAAATACACCAATTACTAATTTAAAAGTAGGATATTTTTGTACATTAGCCATAAATATTTATATAGTGTGGCATGTCGAGAAATTAGTAGGGGGCAACCTAATTTCACTATTGAGTGTAGAACACCTCCTAAAATGTAAATTGTTTGTACATTGCTAAAGGCGATGAAAAAGCAACATGTACAAGGAGTGTACACTTCAAAAGGTGCTTCAAAAGGTGTTTCATTTTAGAGCCTGAGCACTTTAGAACCCCCTACTTTAAAGCAACTTTTTCAAGAGATGATTTCATTTGGGGGGAGTTAAACTAAACTCTATCTCTGGCTTTGAAACAATTTTTTATAGGAAGAAAAATGGATCGCACTTGGCATCGCACCCAAGTGGTTTCATATTTATTGGACCTTTGTAGAACTAGTTATGAATTTGTGAGTTGAAATGTAGGAGTCACCACAAGCACCTCCCCCCTTTTGAAATGTACACTATTGGTACATTGAAGAAAGCAAAATGTACGTTTGTGTTAGTTAGTAAGCTTATGATCACTTTTAGAGCGGACCCTACCTTATCAAATTGATAATGTCTGGCCAAAGTAACAATAATATGCCACTAATATCTGACCCTCCGCTATGGAAAATTATCAAAATTAGAGCGGTTACGTGTGCAAGACTTTTTTTTTCTTTTTTTTAACACATGGACGATTTCCATTGCAAAGGGCTTATACGAGACTTTCGTTGTCATTAGAATTTTGGAATCAAAAATAAACAAAATAATATCAACTTGGACATGATAACAAACACTCAGGAGTCGGTTGAGCGAGTTCTTTAGGCAACAGTAAGTTACTGAAATTCTTGGCTATCCTTGTGGCCTACTGTAAAAAAATAGCATTTCTACTAGGGGTTTTACTTTTGGGGTCACTTTCATATATTTGAAAATGTAGGATTGAAATGCGAGAAAGCAAATTGTGGGCTGTCCCCATTCACACAGGCATAACATTGTTACCAATGATGCAAAAGGTAGTTTTCCATCCTTGAACCTCCCTCCCTCAATGGAAATTATTCATGCATTTCCAAAAAAAAAAAAAAAAAAAAAACCTCTCTCATTGCTTGAACTTGCAACTTGTGTTGATAAGCATTTATTCACAAATCACAACTAAGCCCACTTGAACAAACATTTTATAAATCACATTTTTATCATCATTGAACCACTCTTAAATAGATTTGGACATGATAGCATCCTTCAAGAATATCAATGAGTTGCTTGCCTCAAAAAATGAGTTATACACTCTACGAAAATGGGTGGAGGACTAACATAAATGGTAGGGTCCAAGAGATGTTGGAATTGGGTGGCTAACAACATTGGGTTGTTCTATCTTAGGTGAAATGTTGAAAGTCAAACAAGAAGTTTAAATGCATGGTGTTACAATATTGACCACCAATACCTTTGCAAATACATTTTGTCATTTTTATGTTTTTTGAATATGTGTTAACATATTACAAAAAAAGTATAATATGACGGAAATGGATATGTTTAGGTATATCAACTTGTAAAAGACAATAAGCTTCTATACATAAGGTCCAATACCTAAAGTCTTATACATAAGGTCCCACAAAGTAAAGGTCTACAAAGGGGGAAAATCATTTAAGGCTTTCAATTGTGTTTAGCACTTGGACTCCATTAAAACAATACATTTTGAAATTAGGCTTAAACTTTATAAAAATTAATTAGGAGATATGGTCCACATATGATTATCCTTACTTAAGCAAATTTTATTCATGCAGTCAAACTTTATTAGTTTCTTACATTCAAGCATACATTTCAAAATTTGATATTTTTCCTATGCAATAATCATCATCTTACATTTCATGTGATGTTTTCTAAGTACATTATTTGTTCAAACATGTTAATTCCAAGATGTTGATTATAGAATAAAAGTTTTTGGAAAAATGAAAATAAAGTGGTAAATATCATGATAAGATTAATGTACTTCAACATGTGTCAAGAGAAGTTTGATCTTCAAAATCCACTTATAATGTGTATTGAAAATTCTTGATGTTGCCGTTGAAAAATCACAATTTTCACAATTTTAGACTAACAAACAAAATGGTGAAACTTTAGATTTAATTTAATTTACTTTTTTTGAGCTCAATAGTAATTCAAATAAAACTTAGGATGACATATACTATTGTTTGACTTTGAAAATGCCCGTAGTCTTGCAATTTTGGTTTTGGATTACTTGTCCAATTATTTTGAAAATTTGATAGTTGGATTATACCAGAATTTTCCAGAATAGGATTTGTTTATTCATGTATAACAATTTTTTTTGTTGTATTGGTGAATATTTAGAATCTCACACTTGAATTTGGTATGTATTTATCTTAAAACATTTATTATTTTGGTGCTCAGTCGACTGTCTATTGTGATTGAATTTTCTGAACTTTTTCAAATTTAACTCCAATTATTTCTCCAGAATGTCATACTAATTTAAGAATACTATAAAAAATAAAAA
>VACF01000355.1:0-73414 GCA_006891605.1 Pleurozium schreberi | reverse complement strand
GAAATGAGCCTGGAGCTCAGCACCGCAATCGACTTGGGATCTTACTGGGCAACAAAGAAACGCCCGAAACTAAGACATTGACACATGTTTTATGGTCGTTGCTGAATGTTCTGCCTGCAGGTCAGTCTCCACGTAGCCTGTGCACATTTTCTGTCTATTTTCACTCATTCCTTCCTAATGGCTCACTCTAAAATTGCACATTTTCCCAGCATATGTCAAATTGTATGGAATTTGTGTATATCGAATTGAACAACTTCCATGGCAGATTGTGAACACATGTGAGTGCATTTAGAAGCCCGTATATCCCCCAACGCAACGACATGAGACAGGACTGGGATCAATCCAGTATTAGAAGTAGAGCACATGAGCGCTTGGAGTTCTTTCACTTCTCAATTGCGTGCTTTGTTTGCAACGCGAGTCGCGAGAAAGAATAGTTTTGAATTTTGAGGAAAATGTTCATCCGGTACGCTGTAGCTGTTTTGGATTCTCATTACTGACAACCTGGTGTAACTTGAATGATGCAGGAGAAGTGCAAAGACCACATCGTCACAACTCAGTTGCGTTGGATTTGGCAGTTCATGCTCCACCAGGAACGTATACACTGATGGGCGAAGAGCTTGACAGCCAAGGGTGGGTCAAGGATCCAGTCAGGTACGATTTTTAAACTGATGAAWTTCCTCAGTACCGGGTACATTAAAGTGATAGCTCTTGATAACATGTCTTTGAGTTCATCTCCTCACACCCTCGGCCCATCTCTTACTCAAGGGAGAATCAAGRTTACCATGATCCTCTGAATGATWCATGTTGAGTTTAACATTTGAAAGTGAAATCAAAGGACTGATGAGCCATCACGATCCTAAAATTGCAGTCTTTGATAAAGAGTGATTTTTTTCGGTGTATCTGTAGTGAGTGCAAGATCGAGAATGTTATGCTGTATTTTATATCTTCCTCATTCGTGGCAGTGTTTTGGCAATGCAAACAGGGTTGATTGGACAACGGGGTCGATCTTCATAACACCGCCCGGCTGGTGGCACAGTCACCACAACGACTCCCGGGAGGAAGCCTGGGTGTTACCCATCCAAGATGCAGGTCTGTACACCCACCAGCGGACTCTGGACATTCGATTCTCTGACGATGAAGTGGCATCTGCAAACAAGAAGGAATAGTTTCAAATGTGACCGTATGGGGAACACAAATGTTGCAACCCAGGAACTTATGCTTTCTTTTTTTTGCTGGGGACTCTGCAATTGCCAGCTTAGCTTGCTGGATTTATAGTATTCAGAATTTTCACATTTGTTAATTGGAATGCGCACATTGCCGCGTCTCTACATATTCGAAACTGTGTTACTTATGTAGCGAGGAGGGGTTTAGGTGATGAAATGCAGAAACGGTAGACCTCTAATCATTCGTTGTTTACTAGATGAGTCGATTCTTGGCTCGAATGTAACGAGGGATTACTTGGATAAATAATTTGGTGTAAGACGACCATGAAAATTATCTACCTGATTGTATTTGTAACCTGGTTTTATGAAGCTGTAGGGATGCATAATCCAGTGCGAGTGGGGTACAGTAAGCATGACTTACTTCGCTAATTGTCGATGGCATTGACCACATCTTTGAAGTTATGGTCGACGGGAATAGTGAGCAACAACCTCACGCTTTGAATTTACATAAGATGATCTTACTCAGTGATAATAATTTGATTTCCACAGTTTTAGCTGCAGTACTTAAAGATCTCTGCACAGCTCTAGACTGACATCTCCCCTAAACCACACTCCCAACAAAGTGGATAAGATCATCGCTTGAAGTGAAGCAATCATATCAAAACAATAAACGAAAGACTTAGTACTGGATGCGACAGGTCCAAAATGCAATGTAATATATTAAATTTCCAAACAATGTTTGGCAAAGACATCATCTTAAATTGCTTCAACCCRGTTAGTGGCACTAATCTTGCGAGYTACTAAAAACTTCGCAAATCCTCATCAGCAAACTTGCACTCTATGCCGGGATTCACAAATCTGAGGCGGTGCTAGAAAARATAAGAGAGTGCCCGACTCTKGTCAAGATAATCGGCGGAACAGATAATCTATCTTATAACATCGAGAGTTGTAGAGAAAGCTGCCATCCCAGAGAATGTATCTACGATGAGTAGGCCATGACAATCACTGGGCGATGCAGGAATAAGCGTCAGGTCGAACAGCGATGCACGCAGAAACGCACCATTGATAGAAAGAGTCGATGCTGAAGAAGATCGTCAAGTGTATCCACAACCCATCCGACTACAAACCCCAGCATTTGGAGGAATGCAAGCGTCTCATCACGCACAAACCTGCGTAAAATCACGGCACCACTGGTAGGATGCGTGCGGTTCCTATTTCTTGTTCTCCGCAGCTCCAAATCCATGTTTGCTAAACTAGTCTCTTTCGGAGGGATTACGTCACTGGATCCTGTATGCACAACCACACGACATGGTCATGTTCAATTCGAGCTTTCGATCTGAAAAATCCTTGTGTGATTTCATCTAGAGGAAACTCCACTCAATTGTGGGTACGAATGCTACTCAGGAGACACCACCCTATGAAATATACACCTCTGTTACATCCTCTCTAGAAAACGTGCAGTGTGCGTTCCCTGAGCAGCATTCTACTCCAATTGTGAGACACTCTACCACACAGAATGAAAYYCTAACTCCATAATCCCAAACCCTAATCAGGTGAACACCAAGAAACGATGGTTGTGAAGCAGGGGCTTGGAAATTGAAACAAGTGGGGTCGGGACCTTGCACACAATGGACGCAGCTATTGCGACGCCTGAGAAACCACGGCAGGGCGTGGCAGCGACGATTGCGCACGCCGCGACGAAGAAGAAGAAGAAGAAGATGATTGCGACGCCGCCGCAGAGCAAGCAGTTCGGAAGGCCGCGATATGCTCCTTGCACTTCTCCCCGTCGCCCTTATGCTCCTCCAAACACTTCTTCAACGCCGCRACATCGCATGGAGTCATCGTCGTCGCTGCAASGCGTAATCTACTCTCTTTTCCCCAACCGCACTTCGAAAGAGAAACCCTAACACAGATTACACTTGACGATTCATTCTTCGCAATTCAGACGGATCCAACAAAGACGAAGCCGCAGAACTCGCTCTCACAACAATCCCTAATCCAGCAAGCTCATACGAAGCTTCGCAAATGACTCCCATGCTCCGAGTGTCTCCACCCACTCAGCGCACAGATTGACACCAATTCTGAGTGCAAATGAACACGAGAATCATCCAACAGAGTAGGAAAGACGTCACACAGCTCTTTTCCGTTGCAAAGCGCTAGAAAAGGCACAGAGAAAACAAATGAAGCAACAAATTGCTGGAACTAGGGTAGGTCACGACGTTGGAAATGAGAGCTTTAACAAGGAAACTGTCAAGTTACTCCGCTTGAATCTCGACATGCCGTTTCGCTGTCCACCTCCTTTGTGTGTAAACGAAAACAACGCTGCAGCAACCAACCTATAACGTACTTTCGGCAACTACACCAAGAGAAGTAGCAATCAAACTGAAAGTCGCCGGTGGGACCGTCATGCAAGATATTGAGCTGCTAAGAATAGAGTGTCAAAGGTCCGGTGAGCCAGATAGAAACGGGCCCACCGGTCTCGCTGTAAGCTTAAGCTTATATGAGGGCATGGCAGGTGGAGCACTCCACAGTGATGGCCATGTGTCGTAACGTGATGCAGCCAACTGCCTGCCACTTGCCCTACAAGCTCTTCGCCTTCTCCTTCAGATGCGAGATAGTTTTTTTTTAGTCCGACTTCCATGAGCGAGTGTTTGTGCATAAGAGAAGAGTAGATTCTCATTCGCTGCTACTGCATGAGCCTCTTTTTGGCTTTTGGTTGAGCTTGAATTCGAATCCAGAGTTTTCTTGAGAGCTTTTTCGTTGAAGTGTAATTCTTGTGCAATTTCGAGTGATAATGGGTAGGCTCCCAACATTTACTGTCATGGACGTTGCAGTTGAAGCTTCTTTGGTTATAGCGTGTAGACTTAGCCATTCTTGATGATTTTTTGTCTAGGGTTGTGATGTCGAGTGTAAGAATTTGAAAGATCTTTCGTGTGTATTGGTGTTTCGAAAGACGGTTTGAGTTCGTGAGCTTATTTGTGCATGTTGGTTTATGAAATGGGTCGAAATGTTGCGACATCAGATCCTGCGCAGGGTGAGACTGGAGGAGGGAAGTCGATGTCTTCGAAACTGAAGTCGAAAGTGCCGCATTCACGGGTGAAGGATAAGGTAATAAGCCTAAAGAACCGGCTACCAGGCATGAAGAAGCACAACGGGGAGGAAGAGGGGCACGAAGACAGCTCCGAGTACGACGAGACTTCTCCCAGGGTTAGTTAGCCCCACTCGCAACCCTTTTTTTCATTTTCACGCCCATTTGAGCCCCGAATCTTGGTACTTTCATATATGAAAATTTCTTCTAACTAAAACATTTTGTTGTGTATGGAGAGATCGGCAGAAAGATCGAACAGTAAATTTTTGCACATGCAATCTCAGATTTCTTACTAAAGTGATCCTGCTTCTTGTTTCTCGTGAGCTCTAACATTGTCTGTCTGCGCGCAGTTGAAATCCAGTAGTTATTCTCTAGTTGTTAGTTTCTTTCATGAATTTCTTGCGTCTTCTTCTGCCTGCAATTTCCCTTCGCTCTGTCATGTAAAGAAAGCGCAAAGGTCGGGAAAACAACGCTGCAGCAACCAACCTATAACGTACTTTCGGCAACTACACCAAGAGAAGTAGCAATCAAACTGAAAGTCGCCGGTGGGACCGTCATGCAAGATATTGAGCTGCTAAGAATAGAGTGTCAAAGGTCCGGTGAGCCAGATAGAAACGGGCCCACCGGTCTCGCTGTAAGCTTAAGCTTATATGAGGGCATGGCAGGTGGAGCACTCCACAGTGATGGCCATGTGTCGTAACGTGATGCAGCCAACTGCCTGCCACTTGCCCTACAAGCTCTTCGCCTTCTCCTTCAGATGCGAGATAGTTTTTTTTTAGTCCGACTTCCATGAGCGAGTGTTTGTGCATAAGAGAAGAGTAGATTCTCATTCGCTGCTACTGCATGAGCCTCTTTTTGGCTTTTGGTTGAGCTTGAATTCGAATCCAGAGTTTTCTTGAGAGCTTTTTCGTTGAAGTGTAATTCTTGTGCAATTTCGAGTGATAATGGGTAGGCTCCCAACATTTACTGTCATGGACGTTGCAGTTGAAGCTTCTTTGGTTATAGCGTGTAGACTTAGCCATTCTTGATGATTTTTTGTCTAGGGTTGTGATGTCGAGTGTAAGAATTTGAAAGATCTTTCGTGTGTATTGGTGTTTCGAAAGACGGTTTGAGTTCGTGAGCTTATTTGTGCATGTTGGTTTATGAAATGGGTCGAAATGTTGCGACATCAGATCCTGCGCAGGGTGAGACTGGAGGAGGGAAGTCGATGTCTTCGAAACTGAAGTCGAAAGTGCCGCATTCACGGGTGAAGGATAAGGTAATAAGCCTAAAGAACCGACTACCAGGCATGAAGAAGCACAACGGGGAGGAAGAGGGGCACGAAGACAGCTCCGAGTACGACGAGACTTCTCCCAGGGTTAGTTAGCCCCACTCGCAACCCTTTTTTTCATTTTCACGCCCATTTGAGCCCGAATCTTGGTACTTTCATATACGAAAATTTGTTCTAACTAAAACATTTTGTTGTGTATGGAGAGATCGGCAGAAAGATCGAACAGCAATTTTTTGCATATGCAATCTCATATTTCTTACTAAAGTGATCCTGCTTCTTGTTTCTCGTGAGCTCTAACATTGTCTGTCTGCGCACAGTTGAAAGCCAGTAGTTGTTCTCTAGTTGTTAGTTTCTTTCATGAATTTCTTGCGTCTTCTTCTGCCTGCAATTTCCCTTCGCTCTGTCATGTAAAGAAAGCGCAAAGGTCGGCCACCATTGACAGCGCACATTGGTGAKGGCAGGCTCCCGGTCCCGAGTCGGGTTACAACGTCGCGGACTCTACGCCATTTACCCCCGGGAAAGCCTCGACTGACTCGAGCTCTCCGAGATTTTCCCCGCGTGAGGTGCACTATCCAGAATACGACTCCCGGCCTGCTCAGACAGGATATGACTCCCAGAACCCGAACTACGTCGCCGCCTCGCCCCCAACGCGTCCGGCGCCAGTGGCCTACGACTCGCCGCGCTCGCACTTGGCTCCTCCATTGGAGGAAAAGTTTCAACACCTTGGCGTTGGACAGAATCCAACATCTCCGCATGTTGATGCAGATCCAGCACCAATTGATCGTGGKGTCCAGCCTGAGCAACAATTCTCCTCTCCCTCCACAACAGAGGTACTCCGCAAACCCTATTTCGGGATACAGTTGTCTTTTCTGTGAGAGACTTGTCCCCGTTTTGAAGAGGGTTTCGACGCACTCAAATTTGTATCATTTGAATACTGTATAGCTAAGGTATAAATTGTTGAACATTCAAGTAGTAGGGTCCTTACCTTATCAAATTCATTTGTGGTATCTTCCATCAAATCAAAGCATTGGATGTGTGGAACGATTTGTAGAAGTGAGAAATTGTAAACGTCGATGAGAAGTTTATTTGGTTTTGTTTTGATTGCGAAAGAAATTTCTAGCTTTGTTTTCAACCTCTATGTCTGGATCTAATGTTATAGTGGATATATTGGAGAATTGTGTTTTGTAGAGGTTCTAGGACTTTCATAAGTTAGGATACACGCCATTGAATTATCAAATACATTACGAAGTGGTGAAAACATGACGTCGAATCATGGATGACGCTTACAGGATAACTGAAGTTTGGAAACGTTGTTCTGGACTTTTGTTATCGGTTGCACAGAGTGTTCAGAAGGGGTTCAACGATGCTCCTCCGAAGTCCTTCAGATCGAGCACCACGCCTTCAACTGCGGCCACCAACAAGGGCATGTTCGAGAAGGTGAAGGACAGTGTCGTTGGCGCGACTGGAGTCCTCGGAGARAAAATGGGCTACTACAACGACCACACTCCTGCTGATCCTAATGCTCCATCCTTGCTATCCAAGGCAAAATCAACTCTAGGAGTGGATAAGCCCAGGTACGGTATTCAAATTCTGAATCGATGAATATGAAGGCCAGTGTTGGAACAGTGCTGTAAAAAATATGCACAATAGACCATCATTGGAACTTTTTTGTTGAACAAGAATCGGTGTTTACATTATCTTTGTTTCCGTGATCAATTTCAAACCAATTGAGGCAATGATCCATCCCTATGATTGTCTCGATGTTATCTAAAGTCTTCACAAAGTACATAGTAATCTGAGAATGTGTCAAATTTATATATCTTGAAATATGTTTTGCAGTGTCGATTTCTGCATTCTTTTAATACCGTGAAATCAGTGGTAGTAGTGACATTGAAGCTCATCTTCTTGATATCAATRTCATTGTTTCTTTGTTGATTCGAGAGGCTTGGACGTTCGTGATGGGCAGGGATCCAAATGCGCCTCCGCTGACGGAGAGGGCGAAGGGCTACATGAATGTGGCAACCCAGAAGACGCGAGAGTACAGCGCCACGGCAGCTGATCATGCGGCGTGGACGAAAGACCGCGTGGCTGCGCATTCGACGCCCACACACCATGACAAAGCACTCTCGGAGCAGGTGACGCAGAGCTTGAGCAGTTTGCCGGGTGCCATCAAGGAGAAGATGTTTGGCCCTGCGTCTCCTTCCTCACAGAATCCCAACAGTCCCGGGATTGTGGATCGGGTTTCAGGAGCTGTGAGCTCGCTGTTCACCGCCGCGCCCAAAGGCACGGGTGCTCATATGCAGCATACATTTCCTGCTCATTCTGATCATGATACTTCTGCTACTGCTGGTGCTTCTGGTCCTCCTTCTGCTCCTGCAGGTATTATGCCTTCCGGAATGTCATGATCGATTTCTTTTCATTCCATTGAACTCTTTCAGCAATGGGTTGTGAAATTCTGTCATAACATAATTGGGGTCCGCAGTTACCATCCCGTTTAAAGAGCCTCTGCATTTTTGGTTCCTAAAAATTCTTCTATATTCTCTCATTGCTATTTGATCGTTCCTCCACTAGTCTTTACATCATTTTTTTCAGCTCACTTTAGCCTACTCGTGATTACTTCCTACAAGGATGGTTTCCTGATTGGCAAAAGGACATGATAAAACGATTTCTAATTTGTAGAGTTTCTGGTTTGCAAAATGCACAACATTCTTGAGCTTCACAAGTATGACCCATTAGTAAGCATTTTCGCGTGTGATAGGTTACTTTTTCTGCTCCTGTTGTCTCTCTAATCTGATCCAATTTGATATATTACATTTCTTTGCAACCAAGTTATTTAATTATCATTCCTTATAAGATTGAGTAATGCGTCTTAAAGTAGAAATATAGTACTTGTCACATAATGGAATATTATATGAGAGAAGCGACTCTTGACAAATTCTCCTACTTTCTTTTAGAGCCATTTGATTGCTATACCACCCTCTTCGCTAGTCTCTCCTGTCAGGCACATAGTTTTCTTCCCAGAGGGCTCAGAGTGTCACGAGGATTATGATTCTTTTGATTCTGACCATGACTTTCTTGTGCAGATCGTAGCAGCGTTCCAGAGAGGATGGCAGCCACGTCGACACCAGATTATGCAACGGTGAACAACTAGAGTTTACTTTGTTGTGTGAAAAATGAATTAACGACTGTGGCATACCTGGGAATTGTATAGACGGTAGATAGAAGTAAAACGTTAAATTGCATTGAGGTAATATGTATATGTCATCCGCAGCTTTGTTATGTCACAGCCCATCTCACTGATGTCACTTATACTTGACGAAGTGACGGATGATTAGACATATAGAAATCTTAGTTTCAAGCAAGTAGTAGACATTTCGATGGTTCATTAATTAAGTCTGTTTCAATGCCTAATCTAGCGCAGATATCTGTATCATTTCAGTAAGAAATTTTGGTTCACGGATGGATTAAAATATGAGTGATGTTTGCGCCCTGGATGGTTACAGATGTTTGCCGTGAACGGTTCAACTGACCAAATCAACAGAATTCTGTTAAAATTTATGCGTTTTCTACTAGTGTTAGAATATGCCACCACTCTTTTTCAATGTTGCCTATGAACAATTTTAAGCACTCTACTTTTAAAACTTTGTATCCCTACTATGGTTATATTTTTGTTAGAATAGAAAATTGATCATGCAATACTTCATTTTCTGCACATCTCTTAGCTATCTTGTATTCCCTATGTATTATTTAGCCTTCAAATTACCCACACCCCAATTTGTGACGCATTTGGATGTACCCAACTGAGAATCTTCTAATTCCAACCATTCAAGAACTAGTTTCTCTCTCACTACTTTGGGACATGTGTCATCAACTTAATTAGTCCCAATTTAGAAAAGAAACAAAAAACACATTCCAAGCTTTGGTTGAAAATTTGTTCCTACCATGGTTGGAAATAGCTACACCTACATGTTGAGTATGGATCCCTAGTTGGCAATGAGTGGTTCTCCCATACAAACCAAAAGAATTTGGATGAAAAAGAGTTGTTCTCCTTTAGTACGGTGACTTTCCGTTTGGTCCTTGCCAACAAAACTTTAAGGTAGGAGGCTCGAACTCCAACTGGGCATTTTGAACCAAACATAATACAGAGGTACATTTTGCTTTCTTCAATGTAGAAAAACATACAAATCATGTACATTCTAGGAGGTGGTCGCTTTTAGAACCCTACGGCATTTCAACTTCTAAATTTCATAACTAATTCCACAAAGCTCCAAAAAATATGAAACAACTTGGGACAGATGTCATTTCCTCTTGTCTTTCAACGAAAATTTACTGAAAAATATTCCAGGGTGTTTTACCTCCCCAAAATTCAGTTTCAGTGCTTAGATGATCGCTTCATGGACCTCCTACCTTAGTTGTTTTTCTGTGTGCGGCCTTTTCGCAAAGGGACAAGAGGTCTGTGGAATGATCCTCGTGCTCACATGCACTTAGAATTGGTGTCAATCTCTGTGGGGAGACACCCGGAGCATGGGAGCTTCGTATGAGCTTGCTGGAATAGAGATTAGAGCGAGTTCTGCGGCTTCACCTTTGTTGGATCTGTCGGAATTGCGAAAGATGAATCGTCAAGTGTAATCCGTGTTCGGGTTTCTCTTTCGAAGTGCAGTTGGGGTAYAGAGAGTTAAGATTACGCGTTGTAGCGGCGAGGATGACTCCATGCGATGTTGTGGCGTTGAAGAAGTGTTTGGAGGAGCATAAGGGCGACGGGGAGAAGTGCAAGGAGCATATCGCGGCCTTCCAAGCTGCTTGCTCTGCGTCGTCATCGCAATCATCTTCTTCTTCTTCTTCGCGGCCTGCGCAGTCGTCGCTGCCACGCCCTGCCGTGGTTTCCCAGGCGTCGCAATAGCTCCATCAATCGCGTGCAAGGTCCCGACCCCACTTGTGTCCAAGCCCCTGCTTCACAACCATCGTTTCTTGGTGTTCACCTGAATAGGGTTTGATAATTGATTTAGGTTTTCATTCTGTCTGGTAGAGTGTCTCACAATTGGAGTAGAGTGCTGCCCACGGAGAGAATGTTATATTTCAGGGGGTATTGTCTCCTGAGCTGATCGGTTTCACTTGTTCGCTGACTCCGTTCTCCAGCTTCGGCAAAATTGAGCATATCGGTAGGACCCGTATGGTTGGAGCCCCGGTTTCAAGGCTCCTGTAGAATTGGATCATCCACGGCGAGATTTTTCTAGGGTTTCAGAATTGCAAACAGAGGAATTGCATCATGAGGAGGAGACCAGGGATTTCAGGGTTGCAAGGGGCAGCTGCCGCGCGTGATCAGTATCGATCCCTGGGGGACAATGTCGCCAAGTTGCGGCAAGACCAGATGAAGGAGCAGTTGGAGACCTTCCGGCACCAGCTGGAAGAGTTCGCGTCCAAGCACAAGAACGACATCACGAAGAACCCGGCGTTCCGTGCGCAATTCCATACCATGTGCGCTAAGTGCGGCGTCGATCCTCTGGCCTCCAACAAAGGATTCTGGGCTGAACTTTTAGGAATCGGCGACTTCTACTACGAGCTGGGAGTCCAGATTGTCGATATCTGTCTCTTTACGAGGTGCGTGTTCCATCTCTCATCGGGATCTGATCGTCTCAATTGTGGTAGACGATTCACTTTGAGAATTGTGACAYATGTAGGAGTAACTTTTGGGGGGAGATGCATGGAGGTTGTGGAAAGAGATTTGGGTACCAGAGCCAATTCTTTTGAGATGAAGTTTTATCACTTTGAATGAACTTCGTATGCAATTGAAAATTGCAGTTTGTAGGATCACTTGAAGTGAGAGTGCACTACYCCATTCGCATTCACAGATGAGTGGCGATGGACATTTAGCCAAGTCATGCATCTGCTGACCGAATGTCAACTGGCTGGATGAATGGATCAGGCACTGTCCGTAACGCGGGTTAGTTTTAAGGGACGGGACCAGGTCCCTTACCGTTTCAATGTTACTTTGTCTTGGGTCGTTTATTGCTGAATGCTTTTGGATGCATTTTGCTGTCTTCCAGGCCTCGAAACGGTGGCCTCCTCGACCTTGAGGAGCTCCGTGGCTCGCTTGCCAAAAGACGTCGGGCCGTGTCGATTACGGAGGACGATTGCTTGCGTGCGATCGGGAAGTTGAAGAAGCTGGGCGGCGGCTACGAAGTGTTCAGCGTGGGACGTCGGAAGCTGGTGCGCTCCGTGCCCATGGAACTGAACAGAGACCACAACCTGATTCTGGAGATTGCGCAACCGCGCGGTAATGTGAGCGTGGAGGAGGTGGAGCGYGAGCTTTCGTGGAGAAGCGGACGTGCTGTGGATGCTTTGGAAACCCTTCTCAAAGAAGGCTTGGCTATGGTGGATGATGGGGATCCCGATGGCAAGCGCCGCTACTGGTTCCCTTGTGTTGGTCCCTCTGGTGCTGTCGACTCGGAAGYGGAATCGGGTGGGAACCTGTAGAATCGATCCTCAAACGCAGGCTCCTGTGGTAACCTGAGTGCATTATACACCTGTGGCAAGGGTGCCACTCATGGTTTCTAAGGATTGAGGTTTTACCTCTCCAAAYATGCCACCAATTGAAAGCAGGTGCTGGGCCGTAGGGGTTCATTATCTGAGTTTTAATGTGCACACTAAGGATTGTCAGAGTGTGCTCCGAGAGAAAGAGGTGATTTGGGCAATGTAAWCTCATGTTCCTACGAGGGGCCTAGTACACTATTTGGAGGAGAGATTCTGGAACTCAGAATTGTGCAGGGCAGGATTGGGAAACAGGGMATCTTGTTGATGAAGCCGTGAACCGTGGCACCCCCGAATTTATCCCATCTTGCATCTTTGTATGAGAGTTTTTTATATTTGGGGGKTTTGTCATCGTTGCGTTTATGTTTGTGCAACTCTTTCAGATAGAACTCCAGCAATTCCAGGTTTCCTAGAGCAGAAGACTTACAGGGTTCGCCTGACCACTGGCATTATATYCGGAATGGAGATGCGAAGCATTCCTTGCACTGAGGCAAACCTACGCAAGGCCGAAAGATCGGTCAGGTGGCTAGAGCGTGCATAACATTCTGTAGCAGTCACCTGGGCTGCCTTTCCTCCAACAGAATGATGTGGAATATTCCACACCCATCAGTAGCTATGGTGGACACATGTCAAGAATTGTCAAAATAGCAAAGTTTATTAGCAATGTGCTCAGACTTCCACAGGATGGATTAGGCCAATTTAAAAGCTTATGGGGAAGTGAGTCCACTGACTCACCATTGGATTATTTCTTTTAATAAGTTATTGGGGCCTGGATTTATTGTATTAAGAACTTGGATGGGACTCATGGGAGTGATTAGAGTCAAATTGTCAGTGGATTAGTAATTAAACTATTGTGTTAGGTAGCTGTAAGTGGATTAGCAATTAAACTATTGTGTTAGGTAGCTACTGTGTTAGTCAGTGGATGGGACTCATGGGAGTGATTAGCGTCAGATTGTCAGTGGATTAGCAATTAAACTATTGTGTTAGATTGTCAGTGGATTAGCAATTAAACTATTGTGTTAGGTAGGTTACTATACATTTGTAATTCTGAATATAAATATTTTTTGTTTTGAGTTTATAAATTGAATTTGTAGAGGTCATTTTTAGATAGCTTTGAATTTGAAATTGCACTGATCTAATTAAACGAATGGGATGTATTTCAGGGTGATTGCAAGAAACACTTGTACTATTTTGCGTCACACGTTGCGTGTGGAAGTTGTTTTTGTCTCTAACTTTTGTAAAAATGCTCAAAAGAGCAAGAAATTTGGAAGCAAGCTTTCTGATGGTATGGAAAATAAACATATATTTTTTCAATTTTAATAAAATTACTTAAGTGACTGAAATTGAATTTTGATAATATGTCACACTTGCAGTTTTGGTGGTTTTTAGTACGGAGTACTATCGAGTACCTTTTTTGAAAATTTAGGTTATATATGAAACTTTGTGAGGATCTTTATAATATGGAAATACAACTTTCCAAGAGAGGGATTTTTGATTGCCTATTGCAAGTGAGTTCTAGATTGGCCTAAAGTGAGCATCATTTGCAATGAATTTTTGAACAATGAAAATTGATTTTGGTGAAATTTTTTTATGACTAGACATCCACATAAAGTTTTTTTTCAAATGGCCAATTTTTATTTTATTTTTGAAAATTTTATCCTATTTTTTACTAATTAAAATATCAAAGTATGTATTTTCATGAGGCTTGGCACTTTTCAAGTTCTCCTACTTAGAGAATTTTCCTACACTTTTCCTTCCTAGGGTATGTTTTTCTTAAAGGTATATACATTAGTTATATATTTTTTTTAATTTTAAAATTAATTTTCTAATTTTAAAGTACTCCCGAAAAAATCAGCCAAATGCAACAAAATCGACAAGTGTTTCTTGCAATCACCCTTCACTTTGTTTCTTATGCAAATTTCAAAGTTAAATAAGCTCATGAAAGTCTTGATGAACTTCAAACCTCCATATCTCTTAATCCATTAAGGACAGTGGTTGATTTGGGGGGCAAGGCATTCTCTAATTTCTAATTAAATAGGGAAAAAATATCAAATCATGATGCTTTTCGGAGATTTGACCATGCCGATGGAATTGGCATGAATGATTGGGCCTCCACAATAAATTTCATGGTAATTCAAGGTTCCCTTTTTGAAAGATTTTTGTATTTTCAGCCCAAATTTCATTAGTTTTTTCAATCCCTAAACTGCATGCTAACACAAATTGTCTTGATTCTTGTCCCAATGCATTTGATTTACAATTCCCCACATCCGTCCCTTTTTGTCCGTATCCAAATTCTTTCTAAATCTCTAGCTATCAATGACAAAGTGTCAATATCAACTCCAAAGTGGTCGACTGGTCCTTAATGGATTCAACTTATTAATCAATTCAAACATAGGAGATATTGAATATTGAATATCTCCTATGTTTGAATTGATTAATAAGTTGAATCTACTAGGTTTCACTTAGTGAAGAATGGTCAAATGCTCTATTCATCACTAAAGAAGTTACTCTTGTGCTTTTGAATTCTAAGAGCATCCCCACCCGTCTTGTAAAACGGATGACTTGTTGCCATCGGCTTGCAAAACTGTCCCATTGGTCTTACAAAAGGAATAAACTTGTTAAGAGGTCGGGCCAAAAGCCTTAGGTGGCTTGCAAAATCATGTTGTTTTGCAAGCCAAAGCGCATCTTGCAAACCGCATGAAAACAAGCAGTGGAAATTCCATGTCTTTGCTTGCTTTTAGCTTGAGCCGCATGAGACATGCCTTGAGGCACTTTTTCAACAAGCACAAACTTGCAGTAGTGAATGGAGACACAAGTCGATTGTATCAACTTCTACTTTTGAAGCAAGARTTCATTTATTTATTCATTTTCTACAAAGTTTGGTGGCCTCTTAGTAGGCCGTGGGTAGGGCGGTCCATTTTGTATTGGCTTGTAAAGTGGGTGGTTTGCATGGTTCCAATGGGAACCTTGGAAGGATGAGCCTATGACCAAGCTTTATTTGTTAACTCCTAAACGACACCAAGGCCATTTCCTGGGCGATGAATGAGAGAGCATCTTTTCATGTAGGACAAAAATGAAACTATCCATCCTTGGGATTCATGGTGGAAAGGAAAGAATTTCTAGAGTGCTTTGACTTTCAATGATTGTTTTTGGAATTTTTTAGGCCAATGATTCCCGCGGTTTTAGAAATTGATGGTTTCCAGGGTCCCCCCACGTCGTTCAAGGATTAACCTCTCTTTGCTACCATTTTACAACTAGACATGAGTGAAAAATTTTCTATTTGTTTTTTGGAGATAAAAGCCCATTTTCTACAAGTCATAGATTTTCAATTTTTTGGGGAAGAATTTGAAACTATCATGAAATTTTTAAAAATATATTCATGTCACATACAAAATATACTCCGAAATATTAAATTTTCACCACAAATGCATATTATTATGTACATCATGGTATAAACCAAAGTTACCAAGTCACTCTAAAATAAAAAAATCAACAAACCATAGTTATAGGCCCAAAGATCAATTTCCAAATTTTCCAAATGGAGAAGAAACTAAAAGCTTCATTTCATTAGTTGAACTCAAATAAAAAAAACATCTTCTTTATGGCTGAAATTCACATCAAGAGAAAATAGCAAGAAATGGTAAAAAAATACACTGCAATGGTAATCCTTGACTAAGATTAAGCATCTTTATGTTTAGAAAAGTCAATGATGCCATTTTTATTTGGATACAACTCACAAGMTATGCAATTGTGAAGTAGCTAAGGCAATTCTTTCAGTCACATGCGTATGCTTGAACACCTAGAACGTGAGCAGTATTATACTAAATTAGACCTGTTTCCAGTTCTGAATTTCAACCCCAGCAGATGAACACTGCCATATCAGCGCAGCTTTTGCAGCTGGTACACACGATGCATGACGGAATCCTTGGCCCAAGTCATTTCCTCACCTGATATGACTGCAACTAGCTCATAGTTTCATACATACATCCCAACCTCAAGGGCAAATACTGAGCACAGAACTGTACTTCTGATAACCCCCGACAGTCGTTAAACAGCAATCGTCTCTCTTCCACAAGACTGATTGAACACTAAGAACAAGTCAAAAATGCTCTGAAGAACTTTCAAAGGCTCCCTCACTGCAGAAGTGCACGGTACTAAGCTTTAGAAACAATAATTTACCTACTCAGCTATACCCCCACCTTCCACATCAATTTCACCCATCCCATTATCCTCTTCCTCGCTGTCAGCATCTCCATCGACTTCCAGGTTCGCATCTTCAAGTTTTGCGATTGTCTCCGCAAGGAACCGCTCTTCCCTCTCACTCACCTGCAGCRGACAGGCCATRTAGARTTTATTTCACATACTTCYGGTTTAAAGGAAGCTATTTCTCTTAAAGATAACGAGCATTGCATTCAAAAAGGTAAATGCAGACCGCTCTGGTYACAAAGGGAAACAGACACGCAAAAACGTTCATATGTAGGAACAACAGGGAAATTACCGCTCGTGGTGCTTCTTTGACGAGAAGCTTTCCTTTGTGCTTGTCAATTTCTTTTGAACAAGCTTTTATAGCTGTTTCCAATACGGCAATACCAAGATCCTGTCAAATATAATAAACAAGCTTAGCAAACAGACCCGGGGATGACACAAGCGATTACATTATCACTCATCTAAAAATATGCTCTTGGATAAGTAACCACCAGGGAAATATAGTGGCCAAGGAAGTCAATGACTAATAATCTATGATCAAATTTCCAACGAACATCAGCCTGCCTAGAAAATGGACGTAACAAAGCTAAATCTTCATTTAAAATATACTATAAAAGCTGCTCTCATGAAGAATAAGTAGTGCTGAAATCAGTAACATCAAAAAAGCAGAWGCAAATATCCATAATCTTTGATTTAGAGGATATAGAAATATTCGAACCTTATCGAGAGTCTGAGTAGTGATAACATAAAGTGGGGGAGCTACAAGTTTAATCTTCACAGGGCACTCTTCAGTTCCAGCGGCCTCTGCCTTTCTCATTGCATCCTGAAACAAGCATACAGAAGAACATGATACAAATAATATAGAAAATAGAACGTTATGACGGTGAGATGAGTGACAGAGGATGCGGTTCTCTTATTTACAAAGCCCAAAGTTACAGAGACTTACCGTCTACCAACACACAGGAGTAGCAACATCAACAGAAGTAGAAACACAGAAACACAGATATAGCTGCAGCAATTGAATCACCTTGATGTGCAAAACTCCATCGAACTGAAAGCATTTCAACTCTATATCCGCTCGAATCTTCAGTGGCTGAGGGGTCATTCGCCTCCTGATATTCTTGACAAGTGCATCCTTTACAGGTTCAGTCATTGCTGGAATTGTCTTGGTTACCTGCATCACCACAACAATAGCTAAGAGCTATTAGTTTATTCCCAAAAGGAAAAGAACTGCACATATACCAAAAAAGGATAGTTTTTTTTCGCAAATTTATCAGAAACGATTTGACGTCACAGTATACTTTCCGACTTACCTCTTCATCTCCCTCCATTTCTTTAACTTCCTTAGTGAGCCCATTGAGCACAGAATCGGGATCAGTAACTATATTCTTGAAGGCCTGATCAAAATAAAAACCACAATAAGTCAGCCCTCACTTGAAAATGCAGRTCTGAAAAGTAGGATATTTTCAATTCCAAAATAAAAAAAAGACAGTATAAAACGTGAAAAATCTACATCTGGGTCACATTGTGAAGAAACAACTAGCCAGAAAAGAAGTTAAAATAACAAACAGTCACTAAATGTCATCACAAACCAAGAACTAGCACAAGTGAAGCGCAATTATCTTTGCATCCTGCTCAGCTAGCGATTCTTCAAAAAAACCTAAGATACTAAATTATGCTAAATCAATGCCCAGAGCTCTGTGCTCACCTCAAAAGCATGTCCATACTTCTTGTATAGTGGCCAGGCAACATGAGTGTAAAGGTCCTGTTGATAAAAGAGCGAGATCAGAGCCCATAAATATTTCTTACAGATTCACCAAAGAGTGAACTGAATAAATACTTGCAATCATTTTCGYAGCTGATTACAACCAAACGCTATTGGCTGCAAAGACTTCAATCTAAACCCTAAGTCAAAATGGCGATTCAAGAAATCAGAGCCAAATACCATTCACAACAGACTCGCTTCCACATTACCTCCAAATCAGCATCCATGGTGTCGGCAACATGACGCATRATGGAATGCACCAATTTGCTCTTATTGTAACGCTCCTCACAGCCCGCAACATCCTCCTCTGACACCCTGCGCTTGCTAAGATCTATGTACCCCTTCTCCTTGTCCACTCTAAGAACCATGACAGGCTCTTGCCGTCCAACCTTAATCAAGCTACTGATACTTCGAATCCGCCGACGTGAAAGTTCGGAGAGCAAAATCATACCCTCGATGTTATTGTATTCAAGAAGTGCCACATACGCCCCCATCTCGGCAATATTTTTCACCTGCGATCCCGAAACTTTAAAATGGATTTCCCAAAGCCAAAGCCCTCCCAATTCCCCAATTTCATGCTCAACGACTGACAAATTAGGGTTTTCACGAACAAAGGTGTAGAAAATACTGAATACAAGTGGCGAGATTAAGAAGAGAATCTAGAAATGGGATCCAGAGCAGCTGATCACGTCAAAAATAAAAAAAGTAAACCATCAAACGGGAGCTACTTACCGAGACCATCACAACGTCATCTACCTCCGGGTAGCGCGCCTCATACATCCGACAATCGGTGACCGTCATGGTGGCGAGCTGTTCGTTGCACAGAACTGAAGAAACTGTCTGGGAAATTTGTCTGAGAAATCTTGAGCTCAATAGGAGAGGAAGACGTAACCTAAAAAGTTCAAGAGCAACAACGGCTGGAGACGCCGTGAGAAGAAACCCTGATGAGCTTCGAGAAGGGAAGGTCTGGAGAAGAACGACCGATAGATGACCTCGGGTTGGCCTGGTGGATGAAAAAAAACTTTTCATCCAATTTTTCAATGGTTACTATGCAGTTGGGAGTTGCTTGGGGAGATGGTGTTGGAATTTCACCCTGGCTTGCTCTGAATYAATCAACCCAAGTGCATTTTAAAAGTATRAAATATGTAAATATTTTTAATAATATTTTGTAAGGTTTGGAAATTTATAAAATATTCTTTAAACATTCACTAAATATGTATTTGAAAGGTTGTTTTGGAAATATTCATCTCTTTAAGAGGTTAATTTTTTAAAACTCATTGAGATAGAATTACCCTATCTTTGTATTCATGTGATTTTTAGGTTTATATAGAATTTTCTCATTAAGATTGGAGGCTTTAATACGGAAGGATGGTAAGGTTTTGGATAATCAAGTTTTGGGGTTTGATTTGAGTATCTTTGGAGTTGTGAGAATCATGTTTTGTGACAAACTTGGCATCCTATGAAAAGAGGTCAAAAATTGGTTCCACTCCTACCTATTGCTACAATCAAGGCACCTATAACCAACCTCTTAATTGTCAAAAGGACACGAGGTCCATGTGGTAATCATAATTTCTGAAACTATGGAAACAATTGGTATTAAAAAATCAAAATAACTCATTTGAAGTCAAAGTATTGTAGAAGATCTCCCCTTTCCACGCGAAATCCCAAGGATGAACAGTCGCTTTTCTGTCCCCACACAAAAATATGCTTTGTCATCCATTGGACACAAAATGTCCGCGGTGTCCTTTGTGGATTAATAAACAATTTTAAACATGATTTGGGGTAAGGTAAGACAGCCCATTGTGGTTATTTCTTCCATTGTGGTCACCTATGAAGTGGCCCCATTGTGGGTTTTTTAGTTTTGCTAGATCTGGGCCACAATCAATGTCTTACATGGTTGTGATGGAATGATTAGTGACCACATAAGGCACTTCCAACTTTTCAGTGTGAAATTCATTACAAGGATTGACTTTTTAGGCATTCCATGTTAGAAATATTGTGATTGCATTAGGTAGTGAGATGAACATCATGGATTCAAATTTTGTTGGCTATGGGGTAGTCTATAGACCCTGTTGGGCCATGGAAAATTGAACACTTCAAAAATTCCTAGCAAATTCATACTTTATGGAAAAAATATAATTTCAATTGCCCTTGTTGTTTCTCACACTTGTCTTTAAGTGGAGAAAAAATTGAAAAATTTAAACAGTAGCGTGAGGCCAAACTCCAAATTCTGACCACAATGGGCTATTTTACCTTAGTGCAAAAAAGCCCGTGCATTTTTTGTAGCTTTTTCCATAGTAGTGATAGTACTCATGATATTTTGGGGAGTATTTTATAATTAGGAAAACTATTTTTTTTTAAATGTGAAAAATATGTTTAATATATGATCTTTTAAAAAGAAGGTGTTTTAGGAAGGAAAAGTATGGAATTTCTCTAAGTAGGAGAACTAGAAGGGTACAAAATCTCATGAAAATAGGTACTTTAACGTTTTCATTTGTAAAAAATAGGGAAAGTAAAATTTCCAATGAAACGAAAAAAAATCAATTTGGGAAGATTTCATGGTAAAGAAACTTCAACAAAAGAATGCTCTTGGAACCATTTTCAATGTTCACAATTGCGCACACAAGAGAGCCTTATTTGCACAAATGTAGAGGACACATAATGATGATTTTTAATTTTCTTTTTGGTGGGGTAGGAATAGCCCAAACAAGTTTCAAGTTTATATCATTAATTTTGACTACTACATAGTACTAAAAGACAGTAAACCTCAAAGTGTGACAAATTAGCTAAATTGAAATGTAATTAAAAAATGTTTCCTTTTATAATCTTGAAAAATAAAGAATCTCATTAATACCAATTTAGTCATTTTCAAAGAAATATTTAAGTCAATTGACTTTATGCTCCAAAAGTTATGGCCCATGCTAACTKAGGCATTTCAAATGTGACACTAAATAGGAGTGGTCTTTTTTGCAATCACCCACAAGGCAAAACAAATACTTTTCTACGTGCAAAGATAGAAATGACAAGGATTGCAAGAAAAATGTTTATTTTATTGCTTGAACTAAAATTACTACAAATCTTGAAAGTCAAAAGCTGGTCTAGATCCATATTCAATCTCTAGACTATTTCAAAATTGCTCATTTAAGAAACTACTTCTTGTTTATTTAGGCACTCCAAACCAAATACATCATTTGTCACAAACAAGAATGGAAGAATTGATGGTCAGAAACTATGAACTCATGCTTGAATATTAGTTTATCCTTTCCTGAATTTCAAAGACCCTTTTGATTGTTGATGGGGTGGTGGTTGATAATGGTGAGTGACTTCACCTTATTTGATTGATTTTTTTATAGTGGAGGATGATCRATATGCAAATCACCTTGTAGTGCATTTTGGCAACCTTTAGCTTCTTGATCTCTATCTAAATTTTAGCCATCAAAATAATGATTTTTGAATTTGAGTCCAATTACTTAAACGAAGTGTAAAAAGTCTAAATCCTTAACCATTTTGAAAATTTGAAAATTTTATTGTAATTTGAACTTTGACCTGATTACTAGAATTGTTGATTTTCAAATTTTAGAATGACACTAGCAGTTGGCGCTTGCTGTGCTATGCATTCATCATTAGAATTTTATAAGAATTTCTATGTAATAGATAGAATGTAGAACAAAAATCTCAATAAATCTTCAAATAAAAATGACTAAAATCTTTGTAGAATTTTTTTTATAAGCAAGCGTATATTGAAATGTACAATAGAAACTTATTGAGTGATGAAAAAAACATATGCAATGGTAAATACTATAAAAGATACACATACATTAGAATGCATTAGAACTTTGACTCCATTGTTTCAAAAAATAACAACCCAAATTGAAGAATTGAAAAAGAAGAACTTATAAATCTCAAAAACTTTGTGAACAGCTTAATTGTTGTGGAATCCAAAATTGCTTCATTTGAATAAATTTCTCAAAATCATTTGGTAGTAGCAATAGAAAATTAAAATCATGAAAGCTCAAAGCTCACAAAAGCACAAAATCATAAAAGTGCAAAGAAGTGTAAAGTCAAGAGAAGCAATGGATTTGCTACCTCTATAATATCATCTTGTGGATTGCCTTTAATATCACCTTAATTGCAACAACTACATTATTACTATAATATCACCTTTTGTAAAAAGTAATGTTACAAAAGTGATTGCAAACTGCTACTCTATTTTTGTAATATCACATTGTGTGAAAATACAATTTCTATGTATGCATGATTGAAAATATTCTTACAAAATATTTAAAATAATTATTTTAAAGACTTATTGAAATCATTATCATGCATTCTATTCAAATGTTGAATGTAATAAAAAATAAAAAATTCCTTTTAAAATTGAATATAGATTGAAATTGTGTAATTTCTATAAGTATTTTTTTTCTTCAAATTTCTTAAAATAAAACGTTAAGTTTTAAGTATGGTGATTCTTTAAGAATTTTATTCTACCATAATTTGTTATTTTTGAAGTTGTTATTGATAGATCRCTTTTTGACTATTGGAAATAGTTATTTTCTATGGGTATGTTAACCCCTAAACACCCTAGGGGACTAAAAGCGTCCTGATAGTCTAAAAGTACAATTCAAAGTGTTGTAACTTTTGCATCCAATGTCTAAATTCAATAAACTTGTTGAAAAAATTGTGTTCTTTCTTCTAGTTTGTGTTAAAAAAAAATTCAAGTACAAATGTTTTGGGAGCCAATCAAAGTTCATAGGTTCAATTTGAGTTCACCAAACTGCATTTGATGACTGCAACTTTGGGGGCTTGTATCTCCTTCATCAAATGTCCATTTTCAATAAAATTTATTGTGTTATGTAATTTTGAAGTCTAGTTATTGTGGTAAAGATTTTATGTCAATCCAAGTTATTTTGAATGTTTGGGAGCAATCCAAAGTTCAAATCTAGACATATTCGGATTACAGTGAATTTTAGAGGCTACATCTTCACAAGGTGTTGATTTCCAATAATTTTTGTTGGAAAAGTTGCGCAAATTAGTCTTGTTAGTGTGGATAATATTTCATATCAATCCAAGACGTTTTGAGTGACTGAGAAGCATTTTAATAGAAAGAGGTTCAACCATGCATGTGTTAATTTTTTGACAATTCAAGCAAACACAATGAGTCAATTGAATGATATTTTCTTTCACCAATGTCTTTGAGAGCTAGTTTTGAAGCACTTTATAGTTCGAAATTTCTTCTTTTGAGTAGGTTTAGAAATCACATTTGACCTCCAAATATGTTTAAAGGAAAATTTCAGCATCCTTTTACAACACTAAAACATTATAATGCTGCAATCTATGAGTCCAAATGACTCCAAATTTGATTCACGTCATCTACAACACGTACACTACAAGATTGTATGGTTGAGGTTTCTATACCATAGTGAAATTTAGACCTACAACACTTCAAAAGCAATGATTTTCTTAAACCCTTAGACACCATGGGCCTTTTAAGGTTAACCCCTAAAGGTGACCAATGCCTTTTTTTAAGAAAAAACACTCAAAACTGCCATTTCTATAGCAAAGAGTAAAACAATTTGGAAAATGTTTTATTTGCACATCTAATTGTAGTATCTTACACCTAACTAGTATGAGAATGTGTGTAAAAAAATTCAGAATTTTTGACCGCACAGATTGCAAGATATCTGCTTTTAAAGTGAAAAAACAAGTTTTGTAGCTTATTAGGGGACTAGATTATTTGACTTTGAACCTTTTTAACTTTAAGTTTTTGCACTATAGAGTTTTGAGCTTTAAATCTTGATGGTGGAGAATTGAGTTGAAAATCTAGTGGAAAAAATAATTCCAAAAAAATTAAATTTTTATTCTTTAAAAAATTGTTAAATAGGAGTAGGTATATAATAGAAGGAAAATCAATATTTATGGATATCTCTAAGGTGGAATTAAATTGCTGTAGTTACTTAATTTTTCAAAACTTTTTGACTATTTAGCCTTGTATGTGTAAATAGCAAGTAGATGTTGTCTAATTACCTTTTGTATGTGACAAATAGGTGAGTACTTGATGTAGAAGTCAATAGACATTTACAAAGATTTGAAAAGAGCTAATAGACTAGGATGCGAAGTTGAACGAGTAGTCTTGGTACTCTTTGAAGTGAACAGTTGCCTTCTTTTCTTTTGGGGACCATAAGTCCAAATGACGATTAGTCTTTCTCTCTCTCTCTTGTGAAGTAGAGCAAAATAGACTTTCACTTGTATCAAGTTGTTGTGAATCAAAATCTAAAAATTCGTCCAAATTGTTTTGTATTCTTTGAGCTAATTGATTCAACTTCACGGGTAGTGAGTGCTTGACAATTAGACTCTTCTTTTGTATTCAGAGGGGGAGGGTATCCTATCTCTTTGTGTGTATTTCTTGAACAAATTGTCTTTTGTAAGTCCAGTTGAATTGTGTTCATAAAACTGAATTGATAATTTCTCAGGTGCTTGTAATTGTGAGTGATTAATTGAACTGATTCGAGAGGGTATCCCATTGTATGACTAATTGCCGGGGAGTTGTATAAATTGTTTGAACTGCAATTAGAGATTAAAAACTAATTGACTGAATTTGAACAGTCTTGTTTGTCTGAGTGAAGTGACTGAACTGTTGTGTGATAAATTGTCTTGGCGGGTAGCCAGTTGGGAGTACGTTTGAATGTGTTTGTGACGAATTGCTCGAGTTTTAAACTGTGAGAGATACAGTTTTAATTGAAGTATAAAACAAATTGATTGGGAGGGTATCCCGGGAGTGTTTGAGACTAATTGCTAAAGATTGGGTAAGTCAAGGCAAATAGATTTTTAAAGTGAAGCATTGATAAATTGCTTGAGTTAACAGTATAAGAATTAATTGAGTGAAATTAATTGATAAGCTAATTGGTGGGTAGCCAGATTAGTTGAGTGTGGTTATTTGACTCAAATTTGTAAGTATACAGATGAGTTGAACATTGGTGAATAATTCAATAAGCGAGTAGTTGCAAATTGATTAATTGACTAGCATTAGATGAGGGTATCATCTGGCTTGTTAATTGGATTGYATACAAATTATTTGTAAATCTCGAGTTATGTGAGGATGAAAACGGAATTGACAAATTATCTGAGTGTGAAACTGTGCTCGGTGTGAGCTGTAGTTTTGAAGAATCGGTAGTCTGAAATTGGAGATTACTGATTGTTGTTTGTTCAGACAAATTGACAAGTCCAACTACACTGCAGTCTTGCCTGGATTATTTGACTGGTGTGTGTTCAGACCAGTATTTGTAGCCGAGTTGAACTGGAAGTCGAATAGATGGTTATGGGTTCACTAGTCATGGTGATAGGCTAGAGTTCAATGACAATTTGACTCAAGAGCAACATGCGTGGAGAAAGATGAATGGACTGGAAAAGCAAAAGCTGAGGATGGGCTGTCGTGAAGAATTCGACAATTGCCAGGAATGTTTCATTACCTTTCATGCTTTGCATACGGGACGAATTGCTTTAGAATACGGATTTTGTTATTTGCATGATAAATTGTTATTAGGCTAGTAAATAGAATACGGCCTAGAAGAGGGAAAGAAAAGAGGAAATGATTGATTAATTATTTTCCCTAAAAGTTTATTGTATTGAAAAGTATATACCTTGGCATTTTGATTAAGTTGATAGTGCATAAGTTACAATGACAAATTGACCAAACCTGAGGATTTGTCAAGAGGATTTGTCAAGAACCAACGCATACTATATAGGACTGGAACAGCATACCAAGGAGTCTTATATAATAGCATTGGTGTTGGACTGAGACTATTTGCCAAAAAGTGGGGTTTCTTTGTTTATTCCCCAAGTTAATGGTCATTTACCTTAGATAAGTATCTAAATATGGAAAATGAGTGACCTTAGTCACGTTACGATAGACTGTTTTGCCTTTCCTTGAGGATTTACCCCCTTATACTACTAGTCCTGGGTTTTGTAGAATAGAGTAAAATCTACATTACAATTGCACTAATCCCAATGGTGAGATTTTTCTAGGAGGCAAAATAAACCACATGGAACTTTTTTTAAATTGTAAAATTTGCATTCAGAAATGAATCCTATAAGTTATTTTTTTAAGAAGATGCTTAGATTGGCCCCAAAACAAGATTGTCCATAATTTTCTCATAACAAATCCAAATAGAATGAATTAAAGCTTTCCATGTGGACAAAAATATAACCTATGAGAAAAATAAAAAATAAAAAATAAATTCAAACTTTTGAATAATTTTTTTGTTGCCCCCTCTCCTCCCTTCCTCCTTTCCCTTGTTTGGAGCTATTTTGGGCATAACCTATGTTTCTGAGCACCAATTGAAATAAAAATAATATTCCCATAAAGCTAATTAGTTTTCCTATCTTCACAAAGTGTTTCAAAAAATCAGGACAAAAATTGAGATTGTAGGTACTTGCCTAAAATCCGCGTTGTCTCTGAAGGGACAAATGGTCGTTTAGAGGTTAAAACTATCCATAGACATTGATTTATAGGATATTTATAAAGAAAAAATCTGAAAACTTGTACCAAGCAAATGCAAGACAATGAACACTAAAAAGAATCTACCAACATTGAAATGGATGAAAAAAACAAGACTTTGTGTATTTGAAACATGATTGCAATCATAGATTGTTCAAATTTTGAATATGTGATCCTTTTGGGGTTAGAGCATCATGGATGGAACGCATCAAGTGTCACAACATTCCAAAATTATTGCATGGGGATCTTGCTTTCTTTCAAATTCCAATCAAATGTGGGGCCACTACGACACAACAAAGAGACCTCCTACACCCGGGTACGCAACTCTTGTATTATATACAGGGGTCATCGGCATTAAAACAGCTCAAAGGACGGCTTTTGTTAAAATCATATCAAATTAAAATGGCCAGAAAGTTAGGTGAAGACCAAATTATAAGAGAATTAAATGGTGAAAACGCGAAATTGCATATTTTTAGAAAAAAAACTCACAATGTATATGAAGAATTGAAACACCTATGCATAGTTTCTAAAAATGCATACAAAATTGTTCCTTCTTGTTAAAATTAAATTTTTATTAGAAAGCCCCAAAAGTTGCCTAGCTTGGCCWATGATACATGTATTAAAAATATTCATATAATTAGRTTTTTAATTTTATTATTATCTTGAAAAATATTTGTTTCATGTAGATAAGTTCGTTTTTGGATTCCTTGTTAAAAGGGCTACAAGATTATTCTACATTAAAACAAATTATATTTCTTAAGATTGGATTAAAACAAATTATATTTCTTAAGATTGGATTAAAACACATTATAAGTGATTATAATCAGGGCCATATAATATGGGAATTGCATACCTGGGCTCCTACACAATAAATGTTTCAATCATGTTGTAAACAATATTTAGCACAATAAAGCATTGTCACAACTTTTGCAATTTGCTCATGATACATATTAACTCTCAAAAGATGGACCTATCACTGCGGGGAGAGGCGGGGTGCAATACGTAATGCTTGACTGAGATAAAAAGCATTATTTTTGCACATGTTTAGCTTTGGAAAAATTAAACAAACCAATACTTGATGCTACCCATTCAAAAATTGCGAGAAGGGCAACATGACACAAAACAATTTCATTTGAAAATCTTTACTATTTTCATAGAATTAGGGCTACATATACAAATGGAAGCAATTAAAGACTCTAAATTTGACTTCCCATTATGATTGACATATGTGTGGTCACTTTCACAAAAAGAATGGATGAAAATTGGCAAGTATCCACTCAGCAGATGATTTTCTTGTCTTCCAAAGGACCCAAAATGTCCGCGCTGTCCTTCAAGGGTTAAGCCAACAGTATTGCCATCTTTGACAAAACATATTAAATGGACAAGCATTCATTATTTCATGCTTATTATTGTCATTCAAACTTTTTCAAGATAGAAAAATTTATTAACTTTTGAGGAATACGATTTTTATTTCAACTAGAACCTATAAGTGAAAGTTATGCCACAATAAGCCCAAAAGGGTGGGCTTAAAAAAAAAATTGAGAAAATTATTATTACTTTTTTATAGATTACATGTTTTCTATTTGGAAAAATTTGATTAATTCTATTTGGATAAGTACTATAAAAGTTATGAAGCTTCTTCAGTTTTGCACGCAATCTCATGAAATTCTTGAAAAAATAATATATAAGATCTGTTTTTTAACTCAATTTTAACAAATTCTCAAAAAGAATGTTGCAAATGATTTAGTTTTCTCTTAGAAAAATCTAACAATTGGAATTAGAGTTCCAATTCCATCTTAGAACTATCAACAATTTAGTTCTTTCTTCTATTTTGTACCTACTTTGACTTAACAAATTTTTAAGGAATGAAATTAAAGTGTGCGGTTTCAAAAAGCAATTGAAACTAGGTGTAATTATTGACCTTATGTGCCCCTAGTATACAAATCCCAAATTGATTTAGTCAACTCCAAAGAGCCATCTTGTCAAATTCTATCGTCAATCGCTCTCATAATGCTTATGGTATGCTCACACTTGGTGTTATGGGTAATATTTGCAATGTGAATCTAGTTCAAAAGTAGGTCTAAATTCATTCCTAAAATATTTAGTAGCAACACTTTCCACCCCTAAGTGCAAACATACTTTTATTTTGCATGTTATACTTGACCAAAGCCAAATATTAGGGATAGGTAGTAGGTTTTAAAAGTGCTCAAGCTCTAAAATAGAGCACATCCTTAAATGTACACTACTTGTGCATGTTGCTTTTTCATAGCCTTCACCAATGTACAAACAATGTACATTTTAGGTAGTGCTCCATTTTAGAGCCGTAGGCCACTCCATCTTCAAAATTTTATAACTAATTCTCCAAAGCTCAAAAAAATATAAAACAACTTGAGTTAGGTGTCAATCCCACTTGTCTTTTAAGGAAAATTTATTGAAAAATATTTCAAGATACTTTATCTCCACAAGTAGTGCTCCATTTTAGAGCCCTACGCCACTTCAACTTCAAAATTTTACAACTGATTCCACAAAGCTCCAAAAAAAATGAAACAACTTGAGTTGGATGTCAATTTTACTTGTCTCTTACGAAAAATTTACTAAAAAATATTTCAATCTTGATGATTTACCTCCACAAAATTTAGTTCAAGCCTTGAGATGCTCCATTTGTGGATCTCCTACCTTAACCCCCTAAATGTCATGATTCATCATTCATCTCTAAAGACCCAAATTGACTATTTGAGAAAAAAACATCATAAAGTGATATTTGGAAGCATATTCACATATTTATTTATATATAAAAGTTGTAGACTAAGAGTTGTAGATTCCATTCATAGTATAGTTAGATTCACCAACTATCACCAACTATCACCAATATTTTCTTTTATAGATTTTGAAAGGAAAATTTCAAAATTCCTTCAAATTCAATGGTAAGCAAAATATTACCATTTTGGAGTAGGATTTGTTGGTATGGATTTGAAATGAGGTTCTCTTGACATGGTGTGTTTTTTGAGATTTTTGAGTTCTTGAAATCTCACTACTACAGAAACCCGTGTCCAGATCAACATATCTGCAACTGAAAACAGTTGTCCGCCACTGTCAATTCGGTCACGTTGTCCCGGTTAGAATTCCACTGAATTCTGTTGTTCATTTYGGTTGAATCGGCTCCTTCCCACGACACAATTGAAGGTGAGTAAGCATTCCAAATTTGCTAATTCAGGAAGTCTGACGTGTATTGTAACGTATGAGTTGAAAGGTACACTGGCAAAGCACTTTCACATAATATTTTTAGTAAGTTACTTGACAGTTATTAAAATATTATATTTAGGGGTATATCACAATGATTTATTTGATTCGCTAGTAAGAAAATACAGTAGAATATGTCATCAGCGTTCATCCCTTTTTTAACCTCGGTTCTTTCTTTTTCTGGAAAATTCCAACACGTAGGTATGTTCCCACTGCGATTATTCCGTCCACTGGAGTCTTTACAGTGCACATCCTTTGCCATGTGTCAACCAATAAATGGAGGTAATTGTGAAAGTGAGAATCTTGTACCAATGTCATGTGTCCCGTGTTCTTTATTTATTTTCCGCTTMATTTGTACAAYATGCTTACATTGTCTTCCACTACAATGACTACATCACCGTCCTTTTTTTTAATCAAACGTCTGATATACAGACGTTGCACTCTGTGAAAAGTATGCAATGAGGKCATGTGAGTTYTCTAATTCCAAATGGGGAAGCACTATAATGAAAGCTACAAGGGATCTATACTAAGAAAATAAGTTGTTGTCCGGTGACCTCTACCTTGGAGCCTTCCTCTTGGCCTATCTGGTTGCTCTTGAGAATTGACCTACAAGTTTGTTGTATCTTCAATCCACCATGTTCCGACAACTTTGGTAGTTTACAATATTCCGAAGTCTTCTGCATTTCTGGAAAAAAATGATTACCTGCATCAATGCTGTGCACTTAATAAGCAACATTTCACATTCCGCACTTGCTAATGACCCTGGACACGACAAATGTAGAAACCACACCGACTGCAGCTCACAACAAAGAAACAGATACTTGAAGATGCGATGGGCATAGGAAGGAATATATAGCCCAATGTCTCCCTCTTCAATTACGACAACAACTTCATATCATTTTTGATAAGAGCTTCCTATCTATTAGAAAAAAGAGAACCAGTTTTTCAAATACGAAATATCTCTAACTTCGTCTCTATACTTCTGAGTGCACTCATTGGTGTCACTGCTAGCTTATTCGGGTCATGTCATTCTATATAAACAAATACCTTGTCCAATCCATGCCCTTCTTATGGCTTCCTCCTCAAACTCTTCCTCAAAACTTGTTCCCCTGCACAAAATGAAAACGGATACACTGAGATGTTGATAAGGTACAAAGTAATTAAGGTAGGAGGCTCGAACTCCGACTGGGCATTTTGAACCAAATATGAGACAGAGGTACATTTTGCTTTCTTCAATGTTCAAAAATGTACAAACTGTGTACATTCTAGCAGGTGGTCGCTTTTAGAGCCCTATGGCATTTCAACTTCAAAATTTCATAACTAATTCCAGAAAGCTCCAATAAATTTGAAACAACTTGAGCCACATGTCATTTCTTCTTGTCTTTCAACAAAAATTTACTGAAAAATATTTCAAGATGTTTTACCTCCCCRAAATTCAGTTTCAGTGCTTAGATGGTCGCTTTATGGACCTCCTACCTTACACTCCAATGTCATCCTCTGGTAATGAATGCACAGAAGCATGTAGCACATGCAGATATGAAATTCACATTTTGATGTCAAAACAACTGCACATGTTGAAAATGAAAGGCCCAACCTGACCTGAAGTTTGTCCACTTTCGACGAACACTGCATGCACGCAAATAAYCCATGTACAACAGCCTTCTCCATAATTCCCTTTCATGTGCATCATGTAAGAGCATGACTTCCTTCCTTTAAAGTTTGCAAGAAATAAAGTACCATATTACCTCTTCTCTTTCCATTTGAGTGAAATGGAAGTGCAACCACTCTTCATTTTTTTCTGTGGTCTGGCAAATCAGACAGGCTCTACTTCTTCCCTGTCCTAACCTTTTCAAATGCAACTGACATGCTACTCTGATTACATCTACTACTACAACAGCATTATGCATACATGATCAAAACCTCAAGCATGGTTAGCGGTGGAAATTCAAGGTACTATTCAAAAATTAACGTGACCGCATAACATTGAAGTACCTAAGCGTTGGTTAAATAACAAAACGTTTCATAACATACCTTTGGAGCTGAAGAAGTTGCACATTGAAAACTCCAACAACACTATGAAGTTTTAGAATTCCATATCAATCCTTCGAAGTTAAGATTGCTGAGAATTGTCTTGCAGATGTATCGTCAAATCATTGCAAAGTAAATTCAACATTCACCAAACAATATACAGACTTCTTTTAATCTGCAAACCCACAGTACCCACCTTCATGTGGCACAATAAGGAAACAATGGCAGCATGCCATTGTCATTGCATCTTATCATTCCCGGCAATCTATACCCAAGCAACTGTTTCTATCATTGAACAACATAACACTCCCTCCGTACATTTCCATGTCATATGTAGACAACTTCCACATGTACTTTAACACAATTCACAATCATGAACAATATTCACTATCAACAACGACAATTTTGAAACATTTCTCTGAGTCCTTGACAACAACCACAACTACAGCACATTATTTGTTCCTTACATGTAARTTATCCGGTTGGAGATCTTTAACACTACATGAATGTAACAGACCACTACCCACTTTGTGCACTAACTCCATCCAACACTTAAATAATACGTACTACACTCGTAACTAAACAATTCACCTAAACTATCAAACTCACGRTTGGAACACAGTTCCCCTATTAGATTGGTCTGCGTCTCTTTCTCCTCGCCAGCAACAATACACACTTGGTCAACTATGACAACAATATGTAGAAAACAACAAAAAAAAATATATAGAAATATACATATTTCAAGCTGCAACATATCTTGGAAAAGCACCCTGGAAATGCACCCTATTCTGGCGCATGATTTTTGTGTTCATCTTCGACTTTGCTAGCATTTCCGTTCACTTCCACCTACTGCATCAATTCAATTTCCAAATTCTCAATTTGAAATGACATTTCAAATCAGTAGAACCACTTTCACATGAACATTTGTCAAAGACAAGAAATGCCTTCATTAAAGAATCAACAACCTATAAAGTGGATCCAAGTGATCCAACCACATGAAGGCTTACATGTTTCCAACACCATTATTCGTCCGCGCTATTACATCGAGTTGGCCCTGTTGCCTGCGATGGAACGAAAGTTGTCAATGTCAACGTTGTCAAATTTTTAGCTTGCAGACGTAAAATTCGAGCTTCTAGCTGCTTAATGTAATCTTTCTCGGACATATGCTCTTTCTCAGTCAACGTGTACATTTCAAGTCTGTTGCCAATTCTCCTAGGAACCATGTCGTACTCCTGAAAACCATATCCCCCTTGTCTTGTAACCCTCTATGCAACCAACACACATTTCAATGACATCAGAATTTCCTCTAGGCTTCATAAGATTTTCACAACTTTGTAGGATGAGCATCAAGGAAAACGAGGGTTCCACTTCTCTCTCCATTTTTTTGGTGCAATCAAGTCCAATTAGCACTGTTGTAAGCACTACACCAAAACGTGTCATATAGCGCAAGCCAAACCTAAAATCAGACACTGTTTCTCTCTTAGTAATTTAGTCAGGATTACTCAGAAATCAAATCCATTCTTCAACGTTGACGACGGAGCACACCAAGAATAACTCAAACGTGCATCTACAATGCAGAAAACGATCACTAGCTAGTATTATTCACATACAAAGAGTGTGTTGTTCTTGAACCTCAGAAGGAGAACGCCAATGGCTCTGTAGCAGTTCAACGTCACTTGCCTCAGAGGAATTCTGGTGTACGCTTTTGCCCATGCATGGCGAATCTAAGTTGTCCTCCGGCAATATAAATTGCATGGACTTCTTTTCGTTCTTCATAGACAATGCTACCATCTTCCGTTTTTGTACTCCGTAGCCCTTGTCTCGCTCCATTTCCTCTTGTATTTCTTCGGGATCTGGAGACCTCTCCAACTCCAACCGAAGTTTCTCTCTGACACCGTTCATTCCTATTGACCCTGTTCGCCCAAAGGTTTTGCGGCAAGCATTTGCATAACGTCCTTGCTCAGGTTTTTCCTCTCTTTGCCTACTGCTTGCCAGCTTTTCTAAACGCTTCCATACTTGCTCATCAATGTCTGTTGGTTGCTTTCCACCGCTTCTTATCAGCGTTATGAGCTCTGATCTTTTCTTCGTCATTGCCTTGCCCATGAGTCCTCTCAAGTAATCTTGATTTAATGTTCCAGAGTAGTCAAAATTCTCGTCCAGTCTGTCCTTGAAAGTCTGCACATCTTCAAATGTTTGCTTTCTTATATGAGTGCACAACGGATCTAACCCTTTGGCCAGTTTGTTTATTTGTGTGATCCACGATGGCTTGCCGGGGCCATATGGTTGCCCCTGGTCATCGAGTATCAAATAGAATGGTTTCTTACCATCTCTTTGACGCTTGGCCTGCTCTGACTCCCGGATTGCTTGCTTCTGTTGTCGTGCTCTTCTTTCCTTTGCACGACACTGCCCGCCTATGTCTTCTTCCTTTGTGGYTGAGAATCCTTGCCGCACAGTTGATGTTTGAGATCTTTTGTTTTCTTGATTTTGCAAAGAAGACTTCGAAGACTCAGGTGTCCATGCATGCTCGCTATGTTGATGATTACGATCGTCTGATTCGTGTCGCCTACGTCGTTGACCATCATCTGCAAATGGAGACTTGTACTGTCGATGAAGCCATCGTTCTGTACTACATATTCCTTTCGACTCTTGGTAGCCTGTTATGTGCAAAAATGAAGTCCTTGTACTTGTTGTAACCACTTCTTCAGCAAAGTTACTTCCCAAGAAAACCAAATTGCGGAGCTAGCAATGAAGTACAATAAATCAAGAGCCAACAAACTAAGCACGTTTATAGTCACATGGGTGGATAACGCAAGGGACCACGACTGATACTTTCACAATGCGGAAGTACCTTAGAGTTAATGAGAAAATTGAATTGAGGAAGAGTACTAACTGGGAGAAGCTTACCATGACGAGAACAGCCCAAAATGCGATTAGATCCATAATATTGGCTTACAGACGTCCCAATATTATGACCTTGTTCCTCTGTGCAATGTGTCGAGCTCTGCGAACAATTGCGTTGACCGCTACGGCGGTCTTCTCGAGGATTGCTTCTTGGGAAGCTAGGTATAGAGTCATAGAAATGTTTCCTTTGTGACCGTCTTTGAGCAGTAGGCGACACAACTCGGTGCTCCGAAGTCCCTCGATAAGCCTTCACACAATTTTTGAGTAAAATAATTAGTCACTATAGCTTGTGTTCGACTCCATGGAACAGCAAAATGCAAAGGCAGACCTCTGTGAGGACAAGGTCCGGACACTACTTACATTGTTGGGATACCCGTCCATTGGGAATGGATGGCGTTTTGGCGTTCCTATGGGAGCCTCTCCATTTCTGTCTTCTAACTCTGCTTCACTACCACTGTCAAAGTCCGAACGGTGCTGGTTGAAATTGTTCGGTACTAGTTCYTGAAGATTCACTTCTTTGTTGACATGTGCCTGCATGTGCTCTTTGCCTTGGCGTTGAACGAAAAGTTCGGGGTTGTCACTGAGTTCTTCAAGGGGAACGGTAGTATGTTCCTCCACTGGATCACTATCTACTAAGGACAATGACCACAGGCACAGGCTACATCATTGTCAAAAAGAAATTCCCCTCTAATAACAAGCTGCCTACTAAAAGTAAGCCTTCAAAGTTTGTGCACTAGTGAAGAGATAACAAGATTCCGGCTCCAATTCTTGTTGTAACATATTCAGTGCTCAATGACCCTTAACATGCACATTCTTGCAACCCTATACCTCGTACTATACAGTGCTAAAAGATGGATATGTGATTATGGACAAGACTAGAACAATGTATTAACTACTCGCTAGCATGTAAATTTCTCTTGCCAAAGCATTTACTTTAGAGGAGATGGAATCCGACAACTTAATATTCATTGTGCTCAATGGTACTTCCTAGCTCTGTAACCATCCTCAGAAGTTGTCTTACGTAATCTTGCAGAACTCACCTACTGATTTATTGATTGCTGACATTCTCGGTGCAGTGGAAGAATATGGAGACGCTTGCACGGTATGCAGGTCACGGACGCGGTTTGCCGAACTTGATGGGACCATCACAGTTGGTGCGGAAGTTCCCTCCGCTAGTTTCTTGTTTGCTCTTCTGACGGTTCTACCACAAGCTATGGCATCTTCTTCTCTTTTTCTCCGTTGTTCCTCTACATCCTGGGCGGTGCTTTTTGAACGACGACACAAGAAATCTTCTATAGATGTAGGCAACGATTTGCCTTCATTTCTGTGTATGGTTGCCTTTACCTTTGTCGTCTCCTTCTTTCGTGGCCGACCCCTCTTCCGGGTCTCCACCACATCAATTGCATTTGACTCTTGCACGTCAATAGTTGCATGCGGTCGGTTTACCCGTCCTGTTGGAATAGGGGTTTTCCTTGAGGAAAACCATGGTTGAGGTAGGTCATTTGCTCTCATACGCTTAGACATGGTCCAAATTTGTGTCTGTAGCAGCGCAAAAAAAGCGAAGGCATTATGGTCCGTACAACAATGCAAATCAGCAGTCAAACATGTTTTTTTTAATTTCATCCAGAAGCAAACATATATGAAAAAGTTCACCGCATCCACTGCTTTCAAAAAGACTGCTGGAATGAAATTCACATGTTCAACATCGTCACATTGTGCTATCTCCACTCACTTAGCATTTACGTCCAAAAAATCATATATTGTCAAAGAATAATGCATATTTATGGAAGTTTACTGTGATTGAAGAGAAAACCCCATATTCAAAATTTTGAGAGTTTTAAGACCTCTAGTACGACAGTGTTGAAGTCAGTGTTCCTGAAAACTGTAGGTGACGGGGTTTGCACTCTCACTGTTTGTCCATGCAAATCCGCATCAAGAAATACCTTCCTTCTGATGGTTTCGTTAAGACATTGCCGAAAGACCGAAAGCGAATCAGCTAACTTAATGGAACTCTGAAAAGTTTTGGAGCACGGTACTTGTTTACCATTGATCGTGGACTCCACCGCTTGCCATTCTAYGAAGAAGAGCCCAAGATAAGATGGCAGGAAACTACGCTAAAGAGGAACACGCACATCGACGAAGGACGAAATTCATCCACCCCAGAACCCAAAATTAGGGTTGCCAGAAGGCACACTATCTGAGATGTGTGCATCGTATGCCACGAAATCATAGATCACTGTAGTAAAGGTCAACTCACCTAGAAGTCGACTTCAGTAGACGATACAAAATAGTAAGCAGATCGTGTGCAGACAAAGCCGGTGGCCGCAAATGATCCTATGGTCGCACAACTATTCAGAATTCGAGTCTTTTCTGCATGTAAAAAACACCAAAATGGTGATGGAACTCTCTTCTTGCCTGTTTACTAAAAAGGAAAGAACTAAGTTGTAGACTGAAACTCCTGTGATACATTATTGGGAAATACCTTTTGTTAATTACTCCAAGAAAGACAGAAGAAAACATAATATTATTAAGCCTTTCATACTTCATCTCAACGCTAAGAAGGCCAAATGAATCTGTGCCAGTAAGTGTACATGTATCTCATATATGAGGTGCCCTTGGCTCTCTGCAGACCGTAATGATTCCAAGTCCTTTCCTGAGCTTGCTGATGTTCTGACACAGAATGAGCTCAAAGATAACAAATATTAACTAAAGGTACTCACAAATTAGTCAGCAAACAAAAAATCCCATTAGCTTCTTAGATGATTTTATACAAGTCCTCAGGACTTCAACTGAAGTACGAATTCAAAAAGGTTCCGATGCCAAGACATAACTCAGGATTGCGAAGATGGTTACAATCGCCATATTCGCTAAAATGGCAAAATCCAAGAAATTGGCACTTTTCGAGATGAGCATCTGAATCCTCAAATCTATGCCGTGGGAATGGCACCAGTTCAACGGAGTTAAGGATTCGAATGCAGAAAGCTCTAAAAATTATTACGGGTATAAATTGTCCTGAAAACATATCAGGCGCCTGTTCTCAGTGAGAATTGATGTACAGTGATTGTCACAATTTTCGGCACTCTTGAAACAAGTCAAAACAAGTCAAAATAGCTAGAGACTGCTTTACCGGCAAGTTACACTCTCAGATCATGAAAAACCATCACAGAATCTCTACAAGTAGATAATAACCAAATCATTCAATCAAAATGTTCAGGAAAGGAAGGGTGACTCATGGTTGTATAAAATTCATTTAGCGTCAATTTCAGTACACTGGCGGAAACTTCACAGTGTTCACCAGCAATTTTCAAGAGAGGCCACTATCCGAGATGTGTGCATCGTATGCCACGAAATCAGAGATCACTGTAGTAAAGGTCAACTCACCTAGAAGTCAACTTCAATAGACGATACAAAATAGTAAGCAGATCGTGTGCAGACAAAGCCGGTGGCCGCAAATGAAGCCGTCCTCCATTAACGTCATTGCGGCGGGCCTATTTCTCCCCTTCTTTCATCCTAATCTCGGCGTATCCTTAACCCATGTTCTCTTCAAAGGTTGCGCTAATGTGACGAGATGATAAAAAAAGTAAACACTGCAAGAAGGCAGTAAATGAAGAACCCACTTTCAACGATCTGGTCCCACAGCATGACGGTGACACAGTTTTTCCGCGAAGGCATCAAAGGCAGGTAAGTGCTACAGAATGCATCAAAGAAGGTCTGAAATATTGGCACACAATCCTTGTGGTTGAGGTCTTCGTGAAGTCTGTTGTGATTTCTCAAGACGAACTTGAAACGGACGACCCCATATGGCATAGAAAAGTTAAGCGCAGCTCCTATTTCCTTGCTGTTTTTCTGCAGTTTCGTCATAATTTAGCTTTTGATGAACTGTAACTGAAATTGATTCAAATTGCAAAGCGCTTTTTGCACATACACAATCCTCTGTGAACGAAGTGAAGCAATTGTCGGAGGCGATTACTGAGAATGCGCTGGTTTGCGGAACGGGAGTATGATTGAGGAAGACAACCTGTTGTGAAATTGTCACTTCCAACATTAATTGAGTTCAAAAGCAATAATTAGTACGACGGGAGTGGCTACAGGTACTCCACCTGTCTTCCATACGAATTTAATGAATAATAAGAATGATTGCTACCGCAAGTGCAGGGACTGGACTCTCTTGTAACGCCRTCAATTAACTGTTTGCAATGATGGTCATTGACAAGGCTTCTCTTATAGATTTTGTATGTGATTTGGTGCATGCACGGAATGAAATGAAATGTACACATACCTTAGAAAGCAACCAGAGTTGTTCGCACTTATGTACTGAGTGTAGATGATCTGCTTTCCCTGAGTGATATTTATTGATGTTTTTTTCCGACGGAGTACAAACTCATGATGAAACCATGGCACATTGATGCGGACGTGCGTACAGGTTGTCCACCAAAGCAAGGAAATTCAAGAGTTCTCTCTCAAGTTTCGGGTTCAAGATCACACTGTGCRCTCAGACGCCTCAGAGAGGTGATCCTCAGCAACTGCTACAAGGTGAGTGCTCCGTCTCTGCATCCGTTTTTTCTGGCAGAAACGTTCTTTTTTGCGTAGAAAGTTTCGAAAGATTCGTGGATGGTTTGGTCTTCTTCAGTTTTTGCAACGGCCAGAATAAGCATTGCAGTAGCCAGTAGGTGATGCACGACTTAGRTACTTTCACTTTATGGAGTCAGTCGTAATGGTAGGGATCAACATAAACTCGAAAGTCATTTCTATTTCCTCTCAGCAGTTTACTTTGTTGAACTCTAAACATTTCGGAATATAGGTTGCCAATTCCTAGAACTAGAGGCTTTCAGTAGGTACTCACTACTCAGGTATATAGTCTTACATTAGATAATGCACAATAATTTTTTGATAGGTGTGAGGAAGAGAATGTAGTCGTCAACATCAGGAGTTGCTTGAAACAAAAGAAACATAGCACGCAAAGGTGCGGGTTTGAAGTGTCACCACACTCTGGCAGGTATAAACGCTTCCTCTTTAGCGTAATGAATAAATAGAAGTTGAGGTCCACATTGTGATCGAGTGAGATATAAAGTTAGGAAATGCATTCTCTGAATTGTGTTGATGTAGCGCAGTAGTCCATTAATAGAAGCGTTCTTAGCTTCATTATTTAGAAATGCATTGGAAGGCAAACTGAAGCAATTTCTAAAGTTGACAATCTGTAGCTTTGGAAACTTCTCATAACATGCGTTAACATTGCATGTTGTGATCTATCGTTTTTTACATTGCACCCCCACGATTATATTGACCCACTGTCCATATTTGAGAAAGGTTACAGTGGTACTTTGTCGACAGGGAATAGGTATTCAAGCAGTGGGCTGTTGGGCTGTCATAAACAACTTAAAAGGTCCGTGAATGATGGTGTTCTTCAACACTTAGGAGGTCAAGATCGACAAGTTTGAATACGGCTTGGCATTGCGAGGTACCAAATTTTTAAAGGGACTGAACGCAAATGTGTGTTGTTTACTTGTTATGTAAGCACTTCGAGAAAATGTGCACAATAGGAACTGCAGTACTTGAAGTATAGGGATCGTCCAATCACTAGTCTTGTGAATATTGCGTCTATGTAATCAAAATAAGGAGTGGGTGACAAATGAACCTACCAATAAGAACCACACGACGTAGATTTGGAAACTAGCATGAACTAGGACAAAGGTTGTCCTCGTTCAGTATATACTTAATTTATTCACCRACAATGTTGCATTTTGTGTACCCTGTACCTATCATATCATTTGCATATGAACCTGCTTCTCTATATGAATAGTCAAACGAGAAATAATGAGGTTAATCTGGTCCGATTAGCGGGTACAAAAGTAGCTGCTAGTCCGGATTCTAGATCTATGTTGTACGTACTAGAGCAGTGTCATATTAGTTTACCAAAATTTATACGATGCTAGTAGATAATTTAAACATGCATCGTAGTCTTTGTACGACAAAATAGTGTACTTTGCATTTGTCTGTCGTGGGTTTCATGTGAGGATTTGGCTTGTAGCATAGCACTGAAGCATGTCTTTATCACAGAAGAGAAAATTCTAAGCAACTACTGTGTAGTGACCACTGCGGAGTACTTCATGACATTCTGCCTGATTAGGAACCTTCCACACAAGCAAGGTGTAGGAATAGTTGTCCCTATATTACTTTTCCATTGTCAAGAGGAAAAATTTTGGGAAGTGAATGTTTTCATATGTTCGTAATATAGCATGTACTTACTTGAGGAGGAAGTTTTTTGCATCTTGAAGTTTTTAGTTCTAATGCGGAGATTCCGGAGAACTTCATGATCAGAACTGTGGCGATTCTGGAGAAAGGCGTGAGACATGCATGCACTCCAGCAATTTGTCATAGTAGGCCATTACCTTTTTGAACTAGTTAATGTGGAAAATTTGGACGCTGTGGGTAATGCATTACAGGATTTTGGGCAGCCTTGTTGGATTTGGAATAGAAGGTTTAATATTCAATGCTCATGCATGGCTTTTGTCATACAAGTAAAGAGTGTGGCTCACTATGATTTGTGGCAATGTTAAGCATTTTCATGTTGTTTATTGTAGGATCAGGATTCAGGAACTACTGAAATTGAATTATGCTAAGGCATGCAAATGTCTTCGGTGTCTCAATTGTATTCAAGGGAAGTGCGGAAGTGAAGTATTCATTTCAATAAGCGAGGGTGTTCTATTTCTTCACCAATCCAGTATTAACCTCGGCATTTTATAGAGTTTTCAAAATGCCCCGAACATTAAGCGCAGCTTACCACCTGGAGCGCTCCACAGCAAAAAGGTTGGGCTTAACAGAGTATCCATGTGCATGCACACGCTGTAGAGGTGCTTGTATCAAGAAAGTGCATGTTGTCRAAAGACACCACAGATTACATGGACGAGACCAATATTTAGCGTACCCAGTAATGGTAAGCCACTATATTTAAAGTTTTACATCAAACATTCAACGTGGGTGCTTCTAATTACAATTTATAACTTGCCACCTTGGCTCTTGACTAAAATTTTTTTTATATCCCTGGCTGTATTGATTCCTGGACCGAAAAGTGCCACAGCCGAAAATATTGATGTCTTTCTAGGTCCTGTCATTCGAGACTTGTTGACACTTTGGGAAGGTATACCAACTGTGAATATGTCAAAACCGGAGGGGCAAAGAAGATTCACTTTGAGAGCCATGTTGATATGGACAGTGAATGATTTCCCGGCCTATGGACTTTTATAAGGTCAACAAGTGCACGGGTACAAGGGTTGCCCCATTTGTGGGCCAGAGACATTTTCTGAGTACGCTGGACACCTACAAAAAATGGTTTGTCTTGGAGGTAGAAGGTACCTGCATCCAAATCACGCATTTCGTAGAGCAAGAGTTGCTTTTAATAACTACCAAGATTGGGACATGGCTCCCGAAAGAGCGACAAGAGAAGAAGTCATGCAATGGGGGAGTGAAAGAGAAGAATTTCTTAGAGCAGGYGGTGTTGCAAACGCACAGGATGACCCGGTAAAATTGCATGGTGTGAAACGAAGGAGCATATTCTTCAATCTTCTGTATTGGAAGGTAAAATTTTCAAAGCATGATGTGCTAGCAAAACGTATATTTAAGTGAAATATTGTTTTGAAAGATTTGCTTAGGCGTGGTCCATGTCATGAAGGATCTAGTGCTACAGGGAGCGTTTGGTGGTGTAAGTGTAAATCACATTCAATCATGTAAAGAAGTGTAATTGACGGGTTCATTGACTACATCCCTTCCAATGCAAAATAGTTTTGAAGTTTTTTGCAGTGATTGAAGTAGAGAAAAATGGTTAGCAAACTTTGGGGGGATTTGTATGACATGCTTGAGGATGTGTGTTGCCTAATACGATATTGCCCTAAGATATTTGGAAACAACGAAGAGGTGGAATGTGAGTTCAAATGAAATACTAAAATTATTCAGTAAACAATACTTTGTAGACTTTGGTTATATGTATATAGTTATGAAGTAGCAATATTGTTATACAACAGAAGAATAACGTTTGTTGAAATGTGTATTATAGGAAATGTTGATGATTGTCAGATAGCAAAGGATCAATTCATGTTTAGTGTATACCAGCAGTTTTATTTAGAAGAAGCCTATAATGAGGAGGATGTGGACAGTAGTGTAATTTAGTGACGCATGGTCGTATTGAAATAAGACAAGTGCRGCAAGCATTCTGGTAGCCGAAGGAACCGTGTTTGTCATGAACCGTGTTGTCATTGTGTAGTAAAGTACAAAGTGTCATAGGTTATGTGAGATGCACGGAAATGAAAACCGTTCATTGTGGGGTTTTTTTTGCCAGGCGAGTGGTAGAATCAAAAGTTAATGGCTTCTTTCAAGAGGCAAAATCAAAATTCTGAATTTTACTAAGTGGAAGTCATGAGAAAATGCCAATGATGGTGGAATAAATGTTAGAAGGAGATTTTATTGACCGTTTTAGGTTTGTCTAATGTACACTGTGGGATTTGTATAGAGGCAGTACCCCTGTGTGGAATTTTAATTCTAGCATGATGTTATATGCCTTGCTTGAGGTTGAAATTGTTTTCACTGAATTTTTTCACTGCTTTGTTATTGTTAATTGGCAAAGGGGTGTCACTGAAAATTTATTTATTTTTGAATGTAATTGAAGGAGGAAGAAAATGATTTATGTTTTGAAGGCAGAGAGTTTAATGTAGTGGTCATGTGTTTCATTGCAGGACCTTCCAGTGCGTCATGTCTTAGATGTGATGCACTGTGAGAAAAATTTATGTGAGAACTTGTTGAGAACAGCTTTCAGTGAGAGAGACTCGCCAATTGTGAGAGCGGACCTGCAAGCAAGGAATATTCRACCGCATTTACATCTACGTCCARTAGGTCGTAACSGAGATAGATTGTATATGCYAGATGCAACGTATGTGCTGTCARCRGATGACAAGGCRAAGGTGTTGAGGATCCTGAAGAATTTGAGAACCCCTAYGCATTATGTGGGAGCCTTGCATACRAAAATCAGCAAAGGGAAATTGTCTGGCTTAAAGTCTCACGACTACCATGTCCTACTCCAACAAATTCTACCATTATGCTTTCRRAGAGTTGCTAACAAGTCTTTTGCTGCTGCAGTAATTCGCATAAGCCGAGTATTTCGTAAGTTGTGTGGAAAGACAGTGAACGGTGAAGAACAAGAGCAATTGAAGGCTGATTGTGCAGAGAGTATGTGCCTATTGGAGAAGGAGATGCCACCATCATTCTTTGACATAATGTTGCACCTGCCGAACCATTTAGTTGAAGAGCTTTTTTTGTGCGGTCCCGTTCACACGAGGTGGATGTACCCATTTGAACGGTACTTCAAGACTTTGAAAGGTTTTGTCAGAAACTTAGCAAAACCAGAGGGTAGCATTGCACAAGGTTACCAAGTTGAAGAAGCTCTAGGATTCATCATAGAATACATGTCAGAATATACCATTACATCAAGAAGAGTTTGGAATGATGAAGAGGAACCGACAATGGTGGATGAGATTTTGGAGGGTAAGGGAAAACCAAGGGAACTTTCAGAGGAGCTACGGAATGCAATGCACAATTTTGTGTTGGCCAATGCGGTTCACCTTCAACCTTATAGAGAGTAAGTTCCTTGCAATGCTTTTGCTGAGCTGAAGCATTGGAAGTAAATGTGGCGTTGATTTAACAGAAAGTGTTGGTATAAATTTTTAAAGAAGCTGCTACACTACTTTATAAGCTAACTCAGGAATGCACATTTTAAGAACAGTGTTTTCTAAAAGAGGAGTGCAAAAGTACTCAGATATCGCGTGTGTGCCTTTATGGAAAGTGGAAACTTAAAGACATTGGTGATGTGTTTGTCATATGGTCAACTAATCTTAGTAAGAGTAGTTGACAACCAATGTTGAATGTAATGCAGGAGGTACACTGAGGTTTGCGAGGACAGGGAAGTGGCTAGAGCAGAGTTCCAAAGCAGGTATCGGGGCAGACATGGAAGAGGATTTCCGCCGTATCCTCCCAAGCTAGAAGAGATTCCAAGATTTGCAGAGTAGATTCAAGGAGACATCGAGGTAGCAAAAGAGAGAGGAATGCCGATTCCTGAAGATGTTGAGGACTCATCTAAACCGCCATCTCTACAAGTGCAAAGATTTCGAAGCATGTATGCATATGGTTACCATTACCGAGTGAAGAGTGCGGAAGACAATGTGACGAGAACTTGTGACTTGGGGATGGCCGTTATTTTCCATAGAAGTTGTCGATCTGGTAGGTGAGATCAGAATCCAGTTGATGCAACACTAGAGTATATAGGGCAGATTTTGGAGATGTTGGAATTGAACTACGGACGACATTGCACCGTGGTGCTAATATGTGACTGGGTGAAGGCAAACTACAGGGGAAGGAATGCCACAGTGAAAAGAGATGAATGGGGCTTCACTTTGGCCAATTTCAATTCAATGTTACCATTTGGAAACGAGTCTTTTGCCTTTCCTTGGACGTTGCTTCTGCCTGATGGACCTGGTCAAACTCATCTTTAACTTAAAGTCTTAATCTTAAAATAAGTAACTTAACGATAACAATAATCCATTCACGGATCAAGCTTACCGTACTGTGTCCGACWAGCTAGCTACAGTAGCTAGGAATCAGGTTGAACAAGTCCCACTGGCATCTTTTAGTCGCCAGCCAGCGAAGAACTCGATCAAGGTCGGTTTGACTCGGTCACGTATCGATCGACCGGCTGCGACAGCTACTCGTCGTCGGACTCGATCGCACCCAACTCATCGAACGTGCTCGATCACGGACGTACGTGCCCTAGCCTTCATCAAGAAATTGTGCACGTGACTTACTGCCCGGCCATCCGCATTCACCGATCGAGACCCCGGCCTGAAATTTTCATAAAGTAATGTATCCCAAAATTGTGATATTTGATCGATGCCTYTGTAGCTTGATTTTTCTTTCCTTCGCACGTGCCCATCTGAATTCACCGAGCTAGACCACCGCCACTACTGCAAATTAAACCCCGGCTCGCTTTTCATTCCCTGAAAGACCTTGGCGACAATTTAAAACCTTGGGGTGATAAAGTCACAAATGATAAAACATGGGGCCGACTTGACTATTACTGTAACATTAGATCATTTTCAGTGAGAAGCGGGTCAGGGTCCGGATCTACAGAATGAAAAACACGGTTCATCAATGAATCCCAAATTTGCGATCATGCCTCTATAGTTTGATTTTTCTCTCCTTTACTGCACCATGAATTATTGTTATTACTGTATCCATTCAGTTAATTGGTTAGTCGTTAAACATTCCTCGGTCGACCTAGCCTGCAAATCATGCCAGAAAAAAGGGTTCCCAAAAGTGGTGCATTATCGAATGCCGGATCAGTTGCATTATTGAGAGAGTTTGGAACCGGATCAGTTTGGTAAGCACGGAAACCGTCGTGTTAGTCAGAGGAATCATGTTATCGAKCCACGTCGCATTGCAAAGGTTAGAATATAAATTGCACTTCTACCAGTTGTGCAATTCAGTACTGGCATATACGGAGCTGGTGCTTTGTGCAGGCTGGGCATCAGAGTCGACAATATATATGTTGACAACCAATTACGTTCGAATGATCAGCGGCGCGGTGTCGTCCGGCCGGCCGATCCGTCGTCGTCGTCGTCGTCCTTAGCTTAAAGTTGTTGCAACATCATTCTGGATCCCGAAAGTTTGGTGATGGTTGTCACTTGTCACTCGTCAGGCCGGTATGCAGAGCACCAGTAAGCTTTATGCCGCACAAGCGGCACTCGGACTCAGTCTCGGAATAACTTCGGAACTCAACAACCGGCCTGTACGATACTGTTTTGGTACAGTACGTCAAACCTTCCCAAACGAAGACTGACTCTACCCAGTTTTAAAAACTCGGTCCGATTTTCAAATGGAATCTATTGCATTCTTAGAGCCTTGGCTATGACATTCGTAAATTTAGTTGGAATAGTAAGCCAGTAGTAGACCCTGTTTCAAATCACTAGTCTTATTTTTGTCATAGAGTACCACTGACCCCACGTTCATTTAACCCTCAAAGGACGGACTTGTGACCGTGGAAATCATACATTTTGATACCCAGCCTGGGAATCACTAGGTTAAAATAATCCAAAAGTACTCATTGGAATTCAAAGTACTATTGAAGATCTCTCCTTCCCACACAAAATTCCGTGGATGAATAGTTGCACTTATGTGTCTATTCTATGCAAATTGATTTATTGTCATCCATTGGAGGCTAAACGTCCGCCTCAGCGTTCAAGGGTTAAATACTTAAATACTACAACTTATAGTATTAATAACACAAACTTCCACTAATTTGAGAATTGCACAAATTTTGAGAGGAGCACTAATGTCATATTTACCCACAGTATTCTAGATACTAATAATGTAATCTACACTTTTCACACTATCTCAAATAGTGCACTTGCCATCTAACTTTCATTCAACTACTATATCATCTACTTTCATTGAAATTCATCCAACTGTATTATTTAAGTTTTATCCACATGGTCACCTTAATCGACTACACCACGTTCATCCAAAACCTAGTGTGAGGAGGTGAGGAGGTGAGGAGGTCTTGCACTATTCAAACTCTCAAACTAAGGTAGAAACTCCCCGGCCAAATTGTCCATGTACCCATTCATATATGTACAATAGATTTTCATTAATTAAAGTATCCTTAAAAAGTGTCATTAAATTTCCCCTTAAATAATTACCTACAATTAGATGACTAATTGACTATAAATTTTTTGGGATTTTTGTTTAAATTGATCTAATTATATGATGGTTCTAGGCTTCTAGGGGGTTTAAGGAGCTTCCACTTTGAAAATTCACAAAAATTAGAAACATGCCCCATATCCATTTTTTTATTTTTATTTTTAAAAAATTTTAAATTCATGATTTTCTATTGCTAATACTAAAAATATTGTTTTTAGGAAAATGTGACTAAGCTGAATTCCTTGTATTTATTGTTTAAGGTGTTTCCACAGCAATTGTGTCTAGTATCAAAATCAAATTTTGTAGACATGAGAAACAAGGCCACTAGAGGGTTGTTTCAGGCCTGTTCCCCTTGCTGTTCTGAATGCAGTGATGGAACGGCTAGTTGCTGTCAGAAAAGTAATTACCGAAAAAAAAATCTGACGTGGTAGTCGCTTCGCCACGTCAGGCTGCTGCTGCAGTGCTGCGGGAACGTAGGAACGCAACAGAGAACTCGCAGCCCTCCCTGAGCCTCAAAAAGCATGTAATGCTTGGAGTATTTACCAGTGTACCGTGGGCCATTGCCACATGTTGTCACAACCAAAATACTACTARAAGTGATTAGTTTTTAGTTTTTTAATACAAAAATCATTTCCAAATTCAATAGTAAATTTTTTCTAAATTCAAATAAAACTTTGAAAATCAATAACTTTCACTCTGTAGGTCCAAATGTCACAAAACAAAGCCCATGCATCCCTCCTTGCCGAGCGCTTTCTGACAGTACCAAGAATGCAACTAGGGGATGCATGGTCTGGGAGATCTCAACATAACAAAAAAAACAAATAACCTAACCTAAATGTATCACTAGTGTGCCCTGTGCCGTTGCCACAGGCAAAATTAAAATAAAAGTAATTTTCTAATTTTTAAAAACCAAAAATAACTCAAAAATCAATCACCTTCATCCTGTAGGTTGGAACGCCACAAAACCAAGCCTATGCACCCCTCCTCGCCGAGAGCTTTCCAACGGTACCAAGCACACCACCGGCGGACACACGGTCCGGGAGATCTCAATGTAACAAACAAACAAACAAAACAAAACAGCCTGATTTAAAGTATAGATATATATCAATGGATGTCCAATTTTGATAAGAAACTAAGACTGCAATTGTGATCTGGAATTTACACCCCCAAATACACGGTGTCTGAAACAGGACGGATGGGTGGCCAGATCAAGACAAGCAGGGGCACAGGTTTTGCTCAGCCAGTTGCAGAAAAGCATAATCTCAGCCACTCACCGAGCATTATTGTAAGTAAAAGGTACAGTACTCCTAATACATGCTCTTACAGGAAAATATTTTGGTTATTTTGCCCCCCACCAACAGAAATGAAAATTGTGAAGGAAAGTTTCCTTCCCAAAAAACAGCTAACAGCTTTTGAAAGTAACTTAGCCAACTGGCGAAAAAAAATCATGCATGATAAAAAAACACTACCCCCAATGGCAGCACCTATTTTAGAGTCAGAGAGAAAAATCCGCAGGACGTGAAATCCCTCATTCGAAGTGGGTCCAGAAGGATTCACCGAAGGTAAAAGTAAAAAAAGCCCCCTATTTTGAGCCGTGTCTAGGATATGGTCTAGGGTAGGGTCTAGGTAGGGTCTTTGATGTGATAACATTCTTAACCTTCACTGGGGGTCCCTTTGGCTCCCTCAAAATCTGACCCCCCTAGCAAGCAATTAGGACACACTCCACTCTCTCACAACCAAATCAGCCAATGAAATTGCTTCAATTATAACTAAAATCCTCCCCCACGTATATAGTATACCTCCACCTAGGGAAGGATACACACCCAGTTAAGAATGTTATGTTGCAAATATAAATTCATAATTTGCAAAAGAAAATTATGTAGAAAATAAAACATTCCATCGTTTTTAGCCATGGTAATTCCAGCCTGCTGGGCCCACTTCGAATGGAGGATTTAACGTCCTGCGAAAATTTCCAAAGAGTCGGTCCTCGGATCAATCTTCAACTTGCAGGTTTCCAGGGAGTATGTTTGGAGCGGGTAAACCGGGGGGGAGTTCACCTTGTCGTCTGAACTCTCCCAAGCTCCTCAAATACCATGCCGGAGCTTCAGCCTCCCAGTGCTATCGATTTGGCGGTTGTGAGCAGGAATGAAATTTCGTGTGGATTTGGGGAGAATTCAGTCTGTTTTTCTGTGATCTGGGTGGAGCTGCAGACCTATCTTGCTATCTCACAGGCAATCAAGGAGTCGCAATCCGGCGGGGCTTTGGCTCACAGGGTGGATAATWTGGTAAGTWAATGAACCTTCCKCGCTTGTCAAAGCCTGAATGATTCGTCGACTGCAATGTGCATTTTTTTTTCTGACATTAAGACCCCCCTGCATTTAGTTTTTTATATGAGTTGCTCATAATCCTATATCACTCGTAAAGTCATTCAGGTTTTAAATAGTGATATTGGTATCAATAGTATTGTTAGATGTACTTCGTTTGTAAGAACYTAAAGTATAAATGGTGGCTTCTACTAGCTCTAGAAATTTAGAAACACAGTTGTAATGTTTTGAGTCTCCACCCTGAGCACTTGAATTAAGTCTGCGAGGTGAGGAGTGGGTGATTTATTCTAATTACGTGGTCACCATTTGGAGAAATTGTGTAGACCTACTGCGATACCTTGGTGCTGTCTCTAGGCACCGGGCAGCATTCCGTGGGCTATGATAGGGACGAGGCGACGTGGGGGATTGTAGACTGGCTCGCCAACAAGGGGGAGGCACCCTTGGTGGACATGGTGTTTAACGCAAGTGCGGACATGGTGGACTACAACGTCTCCAATCTCTTCCAGTCRCAACAATGCACCTCCAATTACCTCCGAATTCAGGTAACTCTCTCACTCGTACAATGTGTATRAATTTGGAGTTTTACAATCACTTGGAGCCTCACGGTTATGGTAGTTTAGTTTCCCAGATATGACCAACAGCTTCGTATGTGAGGTTGTGCATTTGTGCGGTTGTGGAGTCTCGAAGTTTGTGTCTTGTTTTTTCACATTCCGAGGAGACCATTTGAAGACTTTCTTTGGTTGAACTTTGTTTATTTTGTGAGCAACGCATGGAAATTTTTTCATTGATTTTAGTGATATATGTTTGGTTTGATTCGAGGTGTGGTCAAAATTGAATTGGTCATTTGTAAACGTTGATTCCTTGGTATGTGAGATTGTGGAGACTTGACCATGTTGGCTGCATATGCAGACCGACAACATGAACAGGGCTTTGGCATCTGTGGATGACTCCTCAGAGTACAATCTGCTGAAACTTATTACAACCGCCAATCACCTTCTGGATGAACCAGTCATGCAACGTGATTTCCAAACCGGCAAGCCTGTCTCTACGCCTTCTGCTGGAACCAACCGGGAGGCACTCTACAGGTACTCCCCTTTTACCCCCATAGACCGAGATTAGTTTCTTTAAGCRTTCTGAGTAGSCGATATGGGGAGTTTCTTTAGACCGTTTTTGTTATTTTTTAACCAAAGAATGCAAAGTTCTTCGCTGATTAGGCGATGCAAAATGCGAGTGTATAATCCTATTTTATCACCACTGGACACTGACTTCGGAATTTTTTTTCAAAACTTCCGKAGGTAGACATTTTGAATTTCTCCTGTCCTTCTATTCTGACATCAATTGCTTGATGCTGCAGGTTTGCAGAGTACCTATCCGAGGAACGCAAGACGCGACTGGCATCAAAAGCTCCACCCGCAACAGTGGAGCTTGCTCCACCGCCCCTGGTGGAGGAAACACCTTCTCCTCCACCAGAAGCAGCTGATCCAGTCCCTGCAACAACAGAACCTGAAGCAGCAGCAACCGCCATAGCTCCTGCTCCAACTCCAGCTCCAGCAATTGTATCCGAGGAAGCCGATCTTGAGAATTCCGCAGTTGCAGAGGAGCCTGCAGGTGTTGCAACCTTGGAACCAACTGCAGCAGTGGCAGCGGCTCAACCTGCAGAGGAGCTTGGTGAGGACGCCCCTCCTGCCAAGAAGAAAGAGGACAAGGCGTATGTCTCGTTTCCTTACGTTCCCCGAGCAGCTTACTTTCAAGACCCACTCAATCTCCGCAGAGTCGACACCACATATGTTCCATACAGTGATCCCGCTTACCGCTTCTCCTATTCTTCACCAAACTCCAATGACCTCTCCAACACTCGTAATTCCTTCAACAATTCTTACACCAATCCTGATAGGGGATACAACGACTCTTTGTACGAGACTTCAAACCATGTGCCATCATATGAGACCTCAAACCGTGCACCGTCATACATGCCATCTCTATTTGAGGATGTGGCATCATACCGAGCAAGAGTGTATGGTTCATATGAGCCTTCGTACTCGTCGAGCTCCTTGGAAACGGATGTAGTACCCAACTTTGACTCCGCTTACTCGTATTTGTCGTTGTATGCGAGGGGGGAGGAGGAGGAGCATTCATCCCACCACATGGGTTTGAGGTCGTACGTGGTGGATCAGCGGTATGATAACTCATCTAGTTCCTATGGGCATCACCATCATAATAATAATAATGTGGCAGTGACGGCGGCCGCATATGAGAGACCCAGCTTTGAGTCCAGGGCCACTTCGTATGCTGCAACGCCTGAGCCCATGCAATATGCAGTGTATGGAGATCATGCGAATAATAATAATAATAATCCATCATCTTCGTATTCCTCAATGTTGTATGGGGATTCGGAGAGATTGGGTGATGGAGCCAATGGGGCACGGGCATATCCTGACCTATTTGGATTCTTCTCTTGAAACACTAATAAAAGGGCTGTTGAGCTGCGCCTTTAATGGTCAAGTGGTCATGGAGTAATTTGTGATGAGTAATTTGTAATTAAGCTTGACATGGTTTATGGATTACCCATGTGAAGGTAAGTGATGATATTCATGTATAGATGAGTATTTGGCATGATCTTTGATGAGTATGTGGCACATGTTTCATTCTTTCCTTGTAGATTATGAAGTTCTGTTGTCATATTGTTGGGAGATCTGGGTAGCCCTCATATATTTTATACTCTTGAATTGCAGGAGTATGTTTCTAACCATAAAAATTGCATAAGGTAACAGTACCTAAAACTTACACCGCCAGTTTACTGACATCTAAACAAGGATCTAAATCCAAGCGCAAGTGGATCCACTCTTTTAAGAAGTGACCAATCACCAGCATGAGATCCAAGATTAGAGTGTGTAGCATTTGGGTGTTTCCGTGTCCACTTTGGTTGTAGTCTAGTGTCTACATAGTTGTTTTCAAAAATTTGTATTATATTGATACAAGCTTAGAAAAATACGAAACCAATTTTGTTGATTTTCTTGTTCCATTTCCTAACAAGCACACATCATTTTATTTTGTAGCTACCCTCAAGATCTGCAAATCTAAAACAAGTGTCACATTGAGGTGCTTCTCCCTTAGTTTGATTATAAAATTATGTTGCAGCTGTGCATTTTTCTGCTGGGGACAGGCTGCCTCAGGTGTCTGTACCGTCACTTGAGTCCTGTTGAAGAATCTGTTGATAAAGCATGATTTTTCATGGAAGAATTTGTTCCTGTATTGATTTTCGCATTTGAGAACAGAATAAAGAGGCATCTGTGACTTTGAAGCTTATGCTTTGTACTTCACCAGTTGACTGCAGCTGGGAGAGAAAAATCTTCACAATAGCTTCTTGGTTTGAGTGGAGTGTGTATACCAATTGACAACGATGTGGGCCTTGATGATGATGATTTCACTACAAGCTTCCCTTGGGAACTCTAAGCATTCACTATGGTCCTCACCAAAAAATCTGAAAACTTTTACAACTTACATGACTTTCGTTATAGAAAACATGTGGTTTCATCTCAAAAAATAAGCAACCGAACTGAAATGAAACCAACTGCGCACGATGCTTTGCGCTTTATTCCATCAATGCCGGTGCTTTGCAATCCCGCCAACTTACTTGGATCGCTTCCCACGAAACTCTGAGTTACTGCCACGTTACTCGTTTCCGGCTTCGCAATCTCGACTTCTGGAGGCTTTGGGATTGCCGTTGCCCATTCGAGGTCACTGGTTTGCAATTATGGCATCTAGCTTGAATTGAAGTGCTTCTGGCTGAATTTGGAGATGGTTTTGAGGATTTGGGGCGTGTATTGAAGCTATGTCGCCTTGATGATCGTGCTGCGGTACTTATGCTTCGCCCCTGAATGATTGTGGGTTTTGGGTTTCTGGAATCAATTAGGCTGTCGTCAGACTGTTACAATTTGATATGCTCTTGCTAGGAAAGGAAAAAGGGGATTTCAAAGCAACTGGAGTGCACAATTCTGGACTGCAAAGACTCAGGAGATTCAAAGGTTTCTTGGGAGATGACCTAAATTCGATTGCTGAGCAGATGTGGGAGGCTCAGATAAGTTTGAATTTAGGGTGGATTCATTGGGGTACTCACTCTTGGGAACTGAATGTGGTACAGGCTGAGGTAGCTCTTGCTTGATGCTGAACACACAATTCCGAACTTGGTTTGTGTGATTTGGGGAAGGAGAGGAAGAGGATGTGTTGAGTAGAGAGGGCGGGGAGGATGTGTTGGGTGAGGGGGCGATGGCCCTCTTCGTCATGTACAACATCATGTCACTCGTTTGGAACCTCCAAAGCTTCATCTCACCGGGCTTCCCGAGCTGCATTCCATCTTGCTCTCAACAGGTTTGCCACTCACTGCATTTTACCATCGATTTTGAAATATTTGCCTCAGTGTCTGTATTCTAGGGTTTTGCCCGAAGTTTTGTCGAGAATGGCGACCATGGAGAACTAGATGCGCATCGTAGATGTCCTCGTTTATGGCCCTTTGTTGGCCAATAGAAACGCGGGTTACTAAGATTATTAGATTGAAGAGTACAATCAAAATAATGGCTTCTGATGATTGCTTCCACCCATGCTTTCAATGAGATTGACTCATTGTCTTGCTCCTTTCTACCTTGACTTTCTACCTTAGCTCTTCGACCCCATTGGAATACTCTGCCCAGTGATGCAATTGCTGCCTGCAGTTGAACCGCAAGTTTTCGATGGGGTGGAGGTCGCACTTGCTCCATATTGGTTAATCACACCTTAATTTTGACTATGTAGATTGAAAATTTGAATATTCTTTAGTATTGTGTCCTGCAGGATTTGGATTTTGAATCTAATTCTAGTAAAGGAACGAATTCAAGCAATTGGCAATTGAGTAATTGAGCAGCTACAAGTGGTTACGCGTCCGTTGCTCATAATTCATGCTGTTGTTCAGGTGTACAAGTCAGTTGACGACGTCGTTAGCATTCTCGGAGACACACTTGCGATCATTTCCTATCAACAGCGTCGGCTCATTTCCACCTCTGGCTCCTGCCATCCTGCGAGGCTCATCTTTTTTTGAGGGAACCGCCTTGTTCATAGTGAACAAGTCATGCAGGAGAATGAGTAAGCGATGCAGAGTCGTCGTGACGAGCATTATCACTCCTCCTTCTACCAACTTTCAGCGACTAGCTGTTGACAATATTGAGGAAAGTGGAGCTGTGAAACACAACGATGAAGAACTGCCTGAGACGCCGCAGCTGGAGCTGAGGAAACCAGGGCATGTTGTCAAGTCAGTCGTCAGTGATGTGCATCATGTGGAGTTGCCTTCCRTCCGGTTGAATGTGCGACCAAAAGTGCAGGTGAGAGATCATCTGGCTTTGAAGGCAGGGCTACACAAGGCTGGCAAACTGGCTGGCAGACCATTTCTGTAGAATTGTGTAGATGTAAAACGTCTAGAACTGTTTGCCGYWGAAAATATCTTGAATTCTGAMTTCTGAAATTTGTTTTGAGTTCTTCGAACTGGCAGTSACGGCCACATGTCGAAGTAACAAGCTATTTCTCAAATGCTAATCATGCCCATTTTTTGGAACGCCAGTTGGTCCAGCAGTTCTGAACTGCAGAGTCATGCTAAAGAGAAACTAGAACCTTGCAAACAATCTTTCTTTCTCTCCAAGGACTGAGACCTTGGCGTAAGTCTATCTTTTGGATTCCATTACTAGCCTGGAGAAAATGCCGATATCTTATTTGATGTCCTGAATATTGACCCTGCAGGTGAGACCCAAGAGGGTTTTGGATCACAGCGCGAACTCCAGAGCAAAGGTCCCCAGGTTGCTAACTGGGCACAAGGAGGCACGTCCTAGATTTTCAACTGCAGTTGCTTGTAGTCCAGAAATCCAGTCACTGGTTGCTTCATTGCGGAAGTCATGGAGAAAGACTCACAGGATAGAGGATGTGATGGTTAATCACCCCAGAGCCCTGTCACCGTTCGACATTACCTGTGTGCTCACGGAGCTTCAACGACAGCATGATTGGCAATGCACATTAGAGGTCATCTTTTTGCGCTACCCTCTATTGGGACCCGTTTTGCKTTCTRTACTTTATTAGAAGATTRTTATTCTCTTCATATACGAATMCCAWCACGAARTTGAAACTATGTTCTGACTTTGCACGTTTTGGTTTGCAGCTGTTTTCTTGGTCTAAGAAGCAGCGCTGGTATCGCCCCAACTCTCGCTTGTACACCCGCCTCATTGGTTTTTTGGGGAGAGAGGGTCAGGTCAGTGCCTTCTTCTGCTCGTTTCTGAAGTAACAATTGCTGTCCTCCATAGTGAGCTTCTGCTTGTAATCACTTCCACTGTTACAAGACAGAATTGGAAATGTTTTTGCAAGTTGACCCAAATGGTGAATTTCGTTAAATTGGCGGTATTACGGTAAAATGGCGCAGCATTTCATTAAAATGGCACAACAATCCATTAAAATGGCGCAAAATTCTGTTAGAAATTGCACAGCATTTCATTAAAATGTCACAGAATACCGCCATTTTTGGCGCAAAATTACCGCCAACATAACGAAATCCACCATCCAACCACTAGCATGTCTGACTTTTATGTGGTCCACGACTTTCAGGTCCACCGTGCTACATTATTATTCCAAGAGATGCTTCTGGAGAAGTGCCAAGTAGATCAGTACACGTACACGGCCATGGTGAATGCCTACGGGAAAGGAAGGATGTTTGAAGAAGCCCTTGCAGTGTTCAACCACATGAAGGAATGCCCTGAACCKAATTGCCAACCCAACACAGTGACATGCAATGCGCTCATTGATGCTCTGGTGAAAGCAGGTCGCTACGATCARGCAATCGAGACTTTCATGGACATGCGAAATGGTAGCAACGGACTTGAGCACGGTTGTAAACCCAATGTGATCACATACAACATTCTCATCGACGCTCTCTGCAGAGAAGGCATGGTGGACATTGGGATACGAGTTTTGCAGTCTATGAGAGAAGGGGAGCCGGACCAGAGGGTGTCTCCAAACTCGTCTACGTACAAYACCGTCATTGATGCTTGCGGCAAAGTTGGGCTTTATGAGAAAGCCGAGGATTTGGTGGAGAATATGGTTCAGCATGGCGTCCAGCCTGATCGCATTACATACACTGCCCTGATTCACTCCTACGGAAAGGCGGGTCTTTGGGAAAGTGCAGAGAATACTTTCAAAGGTATGAAAGGAGCTCATGTGACGCTTGACGTGATGGCGTATACAGCGATGATTGATGCCTATGCCAAAGAGGGCTTGTTTAAAAAAGCTGAGGAGCTGTTCAAGGCAATGCAGCATTCGGGGATAAGACCAAACCAAGTTACTTTTTTGTCGCTGATTGATGCTTATGGAAAAGCGGGCTTGCCTGAAGAGGCCAAGAATGCCTTCGACGAAATGCAGGCGGCAGGTTATGAAGCCAACGTCTTGATCTACAGCTCACTTGTCGATGCACATGGGAAGGCTGGGAATTACAAAAAAGCTGCTCAGATGGTCAATGTGATGAGGCGGCAAGGTTGTCAGCCCAACCTCATTACGTATGCTGCCATTTTGTCGTCCTGTGGCAGAGCCAAATCTTGGGAAGAATCTCAAGTACTGCTTCAGAGCTTGCAGGTATTTTCCTTTCTAGTCCAAATTACCCCTTCCCTTATTTTTTCTGGTTATTAGAGCAGTAGTATTTAGAAAATTCTTGTATAATAATGTTCTCACTCGGACCTGATTGACTGAAGATGATATTGTGGTCTTATTTCCTTCCTTTTGATTTGCTTGTCACAATAAGCTTCCAAGGATTTTCTGAATAATGTGGTACCTTATTGGAAACTGACGATTGTCATGGTTTTGCAGGCTTCGAACTCTGAAATGGAAAGCACACTATACAATCTGGTGGCAGGAGACTCGCTCAATGATAGTCTCTGGGAAGACGTGTCGAAAATGTTTGACGATTTAACAAGGCAGCCTAAGGCCAACCAAATGTCATTCTGCAACTCTCTTTTGGACATTCTATGGAGTTGGGGGCTTTGTGAACGTGCTTCCCGTGTGCTTCACCTTACAAAAGAGGCAGGAGTGTATGACGACACGTTTTTCGTTTTCACGAAATCGGAATGGTGCCTTGACCTTCACAGGTGAGTTCCATCCACTCAGAAGTTGAAACTTTCTTAGCCTACTTGTCACTGGTGCCAGGGTCCACTGTGGGACTGCATTTGATCAGCTGAATTAACTTCCCAGAGCTTAAAATGATCAATAGTGGCTGCTTCCATACTTTTATAGTAGTTGAAATGAATCATTTAGGAARCTCAAGTAAGATAGCAAAAACATATCAATAGAAAGAAGAGATCCTGCCCTACACTTGTTAGCACGAAGAGTGTCTTTGGAATTTACAAAGTAATATAAATAGATAAGAGATTCCATGGTAGATTTTTTTATGTTTGGCTCAGGGACTAAAGGGTTAAACTTTGCTGAGAAAGTGATCTACGCCGAAACGTAACCCTAAAGTTGCAGCTTGCCCCACGTGTGCATGCTGTGCAGATTGTCGGTTGGAGCAGCAATCACTATGCTGCTGGTGTGGCTGGAGGAGCTTCGCCTTGCTTGGGTTTGGGGGGAAGATGCTCCTGAGGAAGTCGTCATCATCACTGGAAAGGGCACACACTCCAAGTCGAAAAGCTCAGCCTTGAAGGTCCCTGTGGATTCGCAACTGGCACTGCTTTGTGCCCCCTTCACGGACGTGGCCGGCAACTGTGGCCGCGTGACTGCGTCCGGAGATGCCGTGCAAAACTGGCTTCTATCTGCCGGCACTGCCCGGGGCCTGGGCCTGGTGGATTCCACATTCTTTCTGCATCAATGATAATGTAAAGTAATTGCAAAACCTCGTGGAGAATGGAACAATCACAACTACTTGTGAAGATCTTTGCAGGTACGCATTTGTAGAAGGATACTTTGATCTGCCATGCAGTTTCTTTTTTTTGTTGTTGATTGTAGCTGGTAAATATATGAAGTGGATCCATTCATAACATTCTTTTAGGGAAGCCCTGTGACACCTTGTGAATTCTCCGTTGTGTTACAGGGTGGAATCCCTCAGTGCCTGAATTAAAAATAGGAAGTCCACTTTCGAAGCTCATAGCTCATTTTATTATTTTTCCAAGACTTGGGTTTCCTCTTTCTATTGGTTCCTTGAAACTTCGTAAATGATTAATTTTAAATCCTGTAGATATCGAAGTGTCCACGTTTGAGCATTTAGGCATTCAAGTGTTGTAAAAGTCCTTTTCCAAGAATCGTGGGGATAGGTTCTCCATCCTTTGGTGAGGTGTCAAGAATTAGGCAAGTGGGAGGAGGTTTCTCGGTTATAGAATGCCATGTTGAGGGATGGAAAAAGCGATTGACATAAACATAGATGCACTCATATGTCTGCGTATGAATGACTTCAGACCCAAGTGGGAATAGTATTTTGTTAATGCAATATCTTCGCATCTCTAAATAAAAGGTTGCAATGCTTCAATGGGTTAAAAAAATGTTAACAGATGCCTCTTGGTGGATGGTGTATATATATATTTCTTTTTTTTTTTTTCTTTTTTTTTTTCTTTGATGTCTCTACTAATCCTTGCAAGTTACATACTGCAGGGTGTGCAGGGCTGTGATGTCTGTTGCGAACGAATCCTCCTTTGCGGCGGCGACTGTATTGTTCTTTCACAAGGGATTAGTAGGCTTAGTAGAAGAAACGATGAAGTGCCTTCTTCCGGATGAATCTAATCATGTGAAAATAGGCATTGATGGTTCTAGTTTCAGGGGTTGACACGACAGTGTCTCATTTTATGTGCACTAAGAATTTGTACATTACCCAATTCTTTTGTACAATACAGTTAGTTTCTTGGCGTTTGAGGACTGAAAGTAGGAGCAGAATCCAGGTTGCATGTTCTGAAATTTTCTACGTCGTTATAATTTGTTGTGTACTGAAACTGACGGTGCCAAATTTTGTGAGTTTTTAGTAGCTGAATAACTTCACATGTGTATGGGCGGCATTAAAACTACCAAGACATGCTAACTTCGGCCTAGGGAGCAGCAGCAAAGAAGGTTGACGACAACGGTGAGAAACACGGTATCTTTTGCAGGTGATTTYCCATCTGGGGTTGAGTAATGCTTGGAAGTGCTTTGGCCTGCAAAGAGGTACGGCGAAAGATATCAGTAGATATCTCGGACCTCCATAATTTTGATAACAGAGGCAGATCCTATGCGATGAAGAGCTACGACTGCTTGCCCAGGTTTACAGAGGTTTCGGCTGATAGCATATTCTAGAGCTGCATTCAAGGTGTTRTCAGTTGAGTCAGCGTCCGTGGCCTTCACCGAGCCTTCAGCTAAGAGCGGGATCAATCCCCTGCACAATACCATTGCAACTTTTGTAAGGAYGTCCATCRCCAGACAAARMTTTCCAAAATCGTTGMCAACAAAGCTGTCCAAGAGACSTTAGAAATCKACCCATTACTGATCGGGAGGGATAAGGACGATGAATTGAATTGAATTGAAGAAATTTAATCACGATGTGAATGAACAGATCACTGGTACYCAGGACGCTCTTGGTATTGAGGAAGATTGACTCCGAAAATCTCATGGTCAATGTATGTGGTTATCCAATAGTAGTAATATGAGTACAGAATTGAAACAGGCTTTAGAAAGTAGAGAAGTAACCTGCAAATCAAGCTGTGGTGAGCTGGCGACTCCTCGCTAATTTGCCATTCGATACTGTCAGTGGTCATAACTGGGACTGCTACAGATAGAATWGGAACCGAGGGCCTGTATTTTGCTACYAATCTAGCAGTGCTTCCCCCACGAGTTAGAACTACGATCAAGGCTGCCCGAATTTTATTGGCTGTCCGGACCGCCGATGATGCCAAACTCTCCAGTGGGCTCATTGGCATGGGGACATTTCGCACTAGATCTCTGAATAATGTAGAATAGTCGATGGCTTGTTCGGCCTCCCGACAGATACTGGCCATTATTCCAACAGCAACATCAGGGTTGATTCCATTTGCCGTCTCACCACTAAGCATAACGCAATCGGTGCCATCAAGAACGGCGTTGGCAACATCTGTCGCTTCTGCTCGGGTTGGGCGTGGGGATTTAATCATAGACTCTAGCATTTGGGTTGCTGTTACTACAGGTTTCCCCTTCGCATTGCACTTGTATATCATCATTTTCTGTGCTAAAAAAATTTTCTCTGTAGGTATTTCCATTCCCAAGTCTCCTCTAGCAACCATAATAGCATCTGTCTCACGCAGAATGTCATCAAAGTTCTGTAGTCCCTCTTGGTTTTCCACCTACAACCACAATWTAATCTGAAATGAATTAGCAATTCAAGATCGGAACATACAATTAGACATTTAAGAGCACAAGTCTAGAAGGGCTTATGTACAGAACTGAATTAGATACCTTGGAGATAATGTGGATAGAGCTTGATGCTTTCCCAAGCAACTCCTTGACTTTGACCACATCTGAGCCTTTCCGCACAAAAGAAGCAGCAATAAAATCAATTCGATTTGGAATGCCCCAAATGGTGATATCCTCAACATCTCGTGGTGTAAATGTTGGAAGGTCAACAATAATTCCGGGCAAATTCACATTCTTGCGTTCACCCAAACTTGCTGAGTTCTCGCACCTACACTTCACCTTCCCAGCACCTGTGTCGCACTCCAGCACCGTGAGACTAATAGTCCCGTCCGAGCACAAAATCATATTTCCTGGCTTCACATCTTGAGCAAGCTTAGGGTAGCTCATGGCGATCATTGTTGTATCACCTTCATGAGCGTAATCTGTTGTAATCATAAGCTCTTGGCCTCGAGTGAGTTTAATTCCTTGCCCTCCCTTCAGCGTCCCCGTCCGAATCTCCGGACCCTATTTCCCATCTCATGAGCACACGTGGTGTGACAGGTTAACAAATTACATTGTAAATCAAAGCATCGAAATTTCAATTCTAGCTTCGGAAACATAATTAGACTCCTTTCCTTGTGATCAAAGAAACAGTAAGAACAGAAGAACGCATGACTAAACAACTGTTTTATTCTACTTTCAAATATTCTACTTTCCTTCACACTGATTTGCTCTCGCGTCTGCTATTTTGCAACTGTTTTTGCATTATTTCACCACATTGCAACACTCATAGATTAAGTATCGAATCCGATAASTTTAATAACTATAGTCTTGCTTGTCTCTAGTGTCTCCTGAATGTCTACTTCAAAAATGATTTTCAAGACGAGATTGCTAATTAAAGTTCAATTTTAGCACCTACTGCATGTAGCCTGTTTRTGTAGCACCGCAATTGTTTTGTARTTACCTTGGTGTCGAGAAGGACACCGCACATGATTTGAGTGTTGTACATGGCCTGCTTCAGAGCGTCCAGCGTCCCTGAATGGTATTCGTAGGTTCCATGGGAAAAATTGAATCGAGCTACGTTCATGCCGGCGCGGAGCAGCTTCTCCAACATAGGAACATCCCTTGATTTCGGGCCCAATGTGCAAATGATCTTGGTTTTTGAAATTCCATTGACGCGTGAATCTCCTTTCCCAAGTATGCCCTTGATATCGAATTTATCATTCATGGTTCACCCCTCAAGCCSTCAAGTTGCGAAGGGTCTGTTGATTTCGTTCCCTCTTAATACTCTTGCTCTGCAGCAATCAATATCGGCGATGTCAAGGGTTAGGGTTGAGAAAAACACTGTTTTGAAATCCCCTCCTCGATTAGAGCTTCTTATAATTCTGATGAGATTCTCCCCTATCTGTATACTTTCTGTTGAAAATTCCAGATTGGAATAGTTTTTATCTCCTTATGGACATTGTCTACCAAATCCCCAGAAAAGAGTGATCCCGCTATTGGTGGCATGATTATGTCCATCCAGTTTTATCCTCTGATAGTAGAGAATCAATATGAAAGCTCAAGACTAGAAAAAGGCTACTCCTGGAGATTCTGAATCTCCTAAATCTGTATGAAGTTTGAATGCGCTACGGGRTGCTAACCCTAAGATCTGATTGTATATCTTTGGAACCAAATTTTCTCTCTCAAAGAATCGAAGCAGTCGATCAATGCAGGGATGCAGTAAAGATCTCCCAACGCCGTGCCCAGAGGCAGGGAGGGGTAAGAGCTTGTCTGATGAAGAGATGCCAGGTGTGACAAGGTCAAGAGACGCCACCAAAAACCCTCCTGAAACCTAGCACGATCAAAAAAACACCTATCTTAAAACTAGTGCTGCTGGGCAGTATCATGCCAGACGCTTTCACCTGCAGCTTCTTTTTTGTAGCTGATTTTTCCTCTCCAACGACAATCGGTCGCGCAACTCACAACTGAAATCTTGAAAGCAACAAGTAATGTGCTGAAACCCTAAAATTTCAAGAAACTCCAGTTGAATCTTTCCAAACTTCCATCAAATTGACAAACACTAAGCTTAAGGTCATTTCTGTGTAACTCCATGCAAGAAGACAGGATTCATTTGAAAGAACTGGAGCATGGTGCCTCAWCTCAATACTGCAAGTGAAACTCTTATGTCAAGAGACAAGAAATACAACACAACTACTCGAAGTTCTCATTTTCTGCAGAGAAATCTCAAGCAAGATTTCGTGATAATTCAAGCTGCTCCGAGTCATACCTGAAAAGAAAGGTAAAAGCGCCTCACTCCAACACAAAAGGACTCCTCGTCAAAGACACTGCAGGCACTATGATAAAAAAAGGACCATGGGCATGTCTGTTAGAGATTTGGATCCAAATAGTTTCTTGGTATTCTTTACTAAAATGTTAACTCACTAAAATGTTCAAGTTCTGTGACTTACACCTTGGAAAGGTTCTCCAATAAGAACTATATGCCTGCCATGCCAGAATCATAGTAATTTCTCACTTCCGTCTAAAACTTTTGATGCTCACATGTATGACAATTCGAGTTCAACCCTACAGAATGACAGCAGTGAAGCACTCTCGTATTTCGGAATCTTACCGAAACAATAGACCTAGCGATGGTCACCGTGTACTTGCCTTCCTTGCAAAGACGCAGCAAAGTCTCCACGAAGTCAGTTTCCGATTCCTCCGCTGAAACGTTTCCATCTGGAAAATATTGCCGATACCATTCCATAATAGAATCCGCGCAACTTACTTTGCGCATGGTCACATCCTTTCCATTTTGCAAGGATGCCTCCTAAATCAAAACGTCCGAGGACGAGTCTTAGGCTAGGGATCATGTCTAGAGTATTGTGTGTCGCCAAGAGCTTCATATTCTCAGCCTCCAATTTCCTGTATGTTGGTGGATCCAGACCAGTTCAATTCCGCTCGATGGAACGCGCTCCGAATGCGAAAACGCCCTGTTGAACGTCGTCCGACAGTTGATCCGCAGACTCARCTCACTGACGACATCTCGTACGTCAACAATTTTCTCGCCCATGGCTACCGTAGCCKCCACCATCCGCCGTACCTCCTCCATTCGCGTACTCTTCTTCATCTCCAATTTCTGCGTMGTGAACAATTCACTGATACACAATTGACGCAACTTCCACTCGCACGCTTCCAAAGAAAATGCTCATTATAAATCTTGTTTTTTAATTTAAGGAATGTTTTCACCCTTTGTTGATGACATCAAACAATTGCTACAATAGAATACCTTGGAAAAAGTGACAAGATTTGAAAGTTTGGTCTAAAGCCAATCCTCCATACTCCCTCTTCAATCCCAAGATAATCTTCCTATTGGCCTTTATGTTTTGTCCCAAAATGATCTTCTTTTTGTTGACACGTGGAGGAAGAGCCCGTGAAATGAAACACAGTGGTTGTAAAAAAATTCCCTCTTGATGATGAGCGTAGTTGGTATTTATTTCAATTAGGAATACACAATTGTGGAATCTATCACTGTAGACTTTTAGTGTGGCCATCATGGCTACACTAAATAGAGAAATTAGATTGCCTTTACAATTAGGTTGTCTTATTCCAAGAAAGTTATTGTACAAGCCATCACAATCAACAAATATTTTTACAAATGCTTCTTTTTGTACACATGGAGGTTCATGAGTCCATCTACACCAATAACTAATTCAAAAGTAGTGCATTCTTGTACAATAACAATTGGTATTTATATAGTGTGGAATGTCGAGAAATTAGTGAGAAGAAACCTAATTTTATTATTTAGTGTGAGTAGCTAGGCTCGATTTTTGATACACATATCCTTGGAAGGTGGTTGATGGCTCCAAGGGGCATTGCCATCACAAGCTCGAGACAATACCGGAAGAAGACAATACAGTAGAACCTCTCTAAGTCGCTCCTCTATAAGCCAATAAACCTCTGTAAACCAATAGGTCAGACTGGTCAGGGACCTATTATGTATGGGAGGCACTCCTCTATAAGCCAATAAACCTCTGTAAACCAATAGGTCAGAGCGATCCGGGACCTATTAAGTAAGGGAGGTTCCACTGTATTAGACAATATTATTTCACTCAATGGAGTTAGAGTTAATTGTAAAGTGTGTGCAGTGCAGAACCGGCCTAAACCCATGCGTTATGATCAGTAGATCTCCCCAACAGACTCTTGATTTGTGTGAGTTTTGTGAAGCCTGTTGTCTCTCATTTACATACAAATTTGTTTTCACGTGTAAATGGGATAACATACACTAAGTACAGTATGTACTGTGCATTCCAAAGCTAAGGTAGCACTTCCTATCAATGCCCATTTTCCATGTACCCAAACAGACTCTTCATGTGCATCCCTAAAACCCTAAAAAAACTGTACACCCTAAAACTGTAATTGTAACTGTACCATCATGCTTTGGATGCAGAAGTGGCTGGGGTGAAGTAAAGTGAGGCAGCAGGGCGCAAGCTGATTTGAAGACGCAATGGGGTTTCGGGTCGAATGTTGAGGCCATTCGTGCCTTCGTTGGCGGTGATCGYRACTCCTTGCAGGGGTGACATTTCAAACGCATGAACAAAAGAGCCGACAGCTGCAGACAGCACTCTTGTTGCCAATGCCCGTCCAGGACATATCCTGCATCACAATTAGATCACACGAGGCGCGCTCAGAATGCAACTCCGCACAGTATGATAATCTCACATCAAAATTTGGAGCGGGATACAAGAAATTAGGGTTTCAACGATCGTTAGTTAGTTGTGTCGTTCTCCAAGAAAACCCTAACCCCTACGGGCATTCCCAGCGGTTTCATATTCTGTATTCTGGAAAATCTGATTTGGAAAGTGTTATTCAGATACAGATATTGAATGCCTCTGTCCCCCTGCAAATCGAGTTCCTTTACAAAGACTTGCTGGAAATCTGAAAGAAAATCAAGTGACTGACAATAAGGTTACAATAAGGTTTAGGGTTTAGGGTATCAGGTTCTTCAAACAACAGGTACTAACAACACTCGTGGGACTATCCAAACTGGATTTCTTATTTTGTTTCAGCAATTTTGAGTGAATGAATTGAGAACCTGCTTTTGCCGAACATGTATACCAGCTCATTCAATGTTCCTTCACTATTGTTGGTGATAAAATTCGTTCTATCTAACCTAATCATTAGACAGTACGTTAAGATCTATCAAATTGGTCATTATAAAATCACCGATGGATCCTTCGTCATTTAGCGGTGAAGTTTGATTACCTCCTTCCAGCTCCGAACGGAAGAAACTGATAATTGTTGGTCCCGTTCAGACTCAAATCGGAGCCAAGGAACCTCTCTGGATTGAACTCTAATGCATCGTCTCCCCAGGTGCTCGGATCTCGATGGAGTGCCCAGAAATTTGCCATCACCGTTGTTCTCGCTGGGATGTGGTATCCTCCTAGACTGGCATCCTCCATGTTGCAGTGTGGCAGGCCCAGAGTCGTGGGAATGTGGAGGCGCAGAACTTCCTTCACCACAGCCTGCAAAGATTCATATGCTTTCTGAATATCAAAAAGCGAACCAGACACTCGGTTTCAGCCTTCACATACTTTCGAAAAGYTGTGAGTGCTCCCTTCATACTGTTCAAATACTAAAACAAGGTACGATTAGGAATCAAGAATTGTACCGATGTTAACTTTGTTTGATTTGTAACAGTTCTTTTGGGAACTAAACAAATTCTGACCGCTAGAAGGCTAGGACCTAATCCAATCTCAGTATTTCTAGAGAGGTTCTCRCTCATGTTCAAGAGTTAACMATATYAYCGATATGGACATGTYTTCAAGAGTGTACATGTGCATAAKCCTAGACCCTTCAAATCATTTGTGTCAAAGAGATATCATAAATCTCAGTAAGTCAAAACATCATTTTCTCACTCCATGTTGTGAGATTTTGTACCTCACTTTTTCTATGTAATAACCATTGTTGCTGGGTTTAGGATGTAATTATTATTAACAAGCTCTGAGGAGCTTGTTTCGCGAAGACAGATCACTTGTAAAATGAAAACTTGTACTTGATCATCGAGGACTCCCGGAAACGCAAAAATTGGGGAGCAAGAGCTTACTAATTCCTGGAGGAAGTGGGATGGTGTGGCAGAGGTGCCTGATTACCTGGAGATACGGTAGCTGAGCTGCCTCATCCTCTTCCACGGGCCCATTCATGCCAAATTGTGCATCGAGCTCCGCCTGTAACCTTTGCATGCACTGTGGGTAGCGCACAAGCTCCAGAAGGGCCCATTCCATCGTCGCAGCCATCGTGTCTGTTCCCGCTGTCAACAGCTCCTGCACGGGAGATATGTCACACATCATCTCAATGAGCTCTTACAATTAACTTMAGATTTGAGAAGAGGGCTAGATTATGAGCCATAACCACTTTCCTCTTTTTGCTTCTATTTCGACACTCAGTTTCCCATACCTRTTYGCTTTCATCACCTCCATATACCCTRAGATTGTGGTGCTCATTGAGATGATCATGCTAGGTAACTCAAAAACCTGGAGCCTTATTGTGGAAAATGACCTCCGATCCTTCGCCACTTGCAYGGTTCCTGAAGCATATAATATTTTCCACAACCAGCAAATAATTCAAGTTCAATTCTACAGGGTGGTAAAGRAAGCTTACAAAAATAATAGCCCTAGCTTGGGTCATGGTGTACTTGCCGTCGTCGGTAAGTTCCAGCAAAGTCTGAACAAAATCGATTTCCGAATCCTCCCGCAACTCTTTCCGATACCATTTCAGAATAGAGTCCGCGCAATTCACTTTTCTCATGGTCACATCCTTCCATTTCGCATGGATCCCCTCCAAATCAAACCTTCCGAAGAGGATTCGCAAACCCGGAATGAGATCTAGAATGTTGTGTGTCGCCAAGAGCTTCGTGTTGTCCGTCTCCAATCTCCTGAATGCCTGTGGATCGACACCACTTCCGCTGGAAGGGCTGTGCTCTGAATTCTGGAAGGCTTTGTTAAACGTCAACCTACAATTGATCCGCAGACTGAATTCACTAAGGATGGGTCGGATGTCAACAGGAATACGAGTGTTCTCTCCCATAACTGCCACCGCCCTTTGAATCTCCTCCATTCGTGTGCTCTTCTTCATCTCCAATTTCTGCGGCGTGAACAACTCATTGGTACACATTTGGCGCATCTCCCGGACTTTGGAAGTGTACAGGCTGATGGCCATTGATACATTCTCTTCGCCGTAGTTCATGTACTTGGCAGGCGTGCACATAAAGTCATGTGGAGAGTGGACAGATTACTATTTTTAGAAAATATCTTTGTGGGCTTATGTAAATTTAGTGGAAGTCCTTGAATCCCAATTTTGAGCTTCAAATTCGGATTTTTGGGTATAAAATAGTACTAGAAACCTCCAAAATGGCCTAAGTAGACACCTAATTGGGGGCAAGTTTAAAATAGTAAAATAATTTTGAAAATTTTGAAAACACTATCAATTGTCTAAAACTACCTTATGTACCTTCATTTCAAATTTCACTCCAAAAGATCAAACTATGCAAAAGTTATGAGCAAAAAACCACCTGTCTTAGGGCAAGGGGACAAAAAATAGGACAAGTGTTTCTTGCAATCAACTTTAGCTAAAAAATTCATAATAGATTTTGAGAAATAAAAATAYGGAAAATTTTGGAAACCTTTTGAACTCTATTTTGCAAACTAAAAAATTTTCCCACTAAAGAAACATGCCTTGCAGATATGCATAATTGCTTAAGTGGTTAGAAATGGATTGTGTCCTTTTGAGCATCCATACTGGAGTAATGTGGAAGGCACAAATTGGATAAATGATTAGGCCGGGTGAGAATCACTGCTCCATGCCAGGCACGGCCGGCCTATAAAACATCCAGCCACGGTAAAATTTAAAGAACAAATGACCAAGTRTTGTACATTGGTCATGGCTCAATATAAGAATTGATTGTCCTTTGCACCCTGATATTGAGGAGTAAGAAAAATCAATTGTTGTACTTTGACACGGCCCATGTTATAGCTTATAGCTCCAACCATCTTCTAGAAGCTCTTTATAACTTGATAGACTCACCATGCTTCAATTCCAGCATCACTTGGGTTACAATTGATTATCACTGCACATGCTACACACCCACAATATTATTTCTCATTTTCAACTTGTATTGCTAAATCCCAGTCCCATGACTACTTGCATGCACTCCACACCTGACACCTAGCATGCCACTTGGTGGCATATGACATAACTTCCACTGATGTCCAAGCAATCAGTGGAGGCACTACTCCCACCATTGCTAACTACTATTGAATGTCATCCCTTACTCCATACTAAACCCTTTATGCATTTGCTACTTTCACTTCATTACTAATTGGGACTCACAACTCCAAACACTTGAAAGCGACTTAGCAAGAAGTGAGACTTCATTCAACCGGTACCACGTAACACACACACAAGTGTGCCACAATGCCTTGAAACCGGTGGTGAGGTTGCATCACCAACTTCACCAATCTTGAGTTACCGAGACTCATCAAGGCTTCAAGAAGGAGAGAGGAAGGAGATCAACCCCCTTTAYAGTACTCTTTATGGGATTAGGCCCCCTTCATGTGGATCTAAGGAACCTTCTAAACTCACTTTGGTTTTGGAAGACCACCTATTTCCAACCAAAATCACCAAGTTACGTCCATCTTTGAACTCTTTAACTTCCAAACAACGTAAATTTGCAGTCAGAGCTCCAAATCCCACATGCAAGACCATTTTGGATATTCACACAATGAATAGATGCCAATGGCCCACTCACTTGTCCCAATCAAACTCACATTAGAAGAAAAAGAAGTAGACAATTTAGGAAGAAGTTTGAATAAACAAAAATTAACCTGAAAAAAGAATAGGAGGTTTTCAAAAGTCAATTCTTATTTTGAAATTTGAAGCAATTAATTATTCCATYCAAAGTCAACTAGAAATATAAATAGATGAATTAGAATAGTGTTGAAAGAAAAGGGGGATGTTGGGGGAATAAAATGGAATAAGAAGTAGGAGAACTTCGAAGAAGTAATATTAATTGTGCTTCAAACTTTCTATTGAAAATCCAARAACTTAGCAATGAGCAAACATTAAATTTGGAGAGTAAGATGGCACAAGCAGAGGACTTCAAGAACACACATCAATACCATTACGATGAGGCACGATCTTAGGTACGTTACTAAACCTTTATTTTCATGTTAATTTGTCTTAATTTGCAAGTTCTAATTAGGTCCAAGGACCAGGATCAGGTCAAACCATTAGAACAAAGTTTGAAATCAAATTTGAACTTTGAATACTATAATAGAGGTCAAAAAGGTTCCAAAACATAAAAGACATAGAAATCAAAGTTAAAACAAGGAAGTTAAAGGCAAATGAAGTTTAGGACTAAAAGTGGATGAAACATTACTAAACTCATTAATTTGGATCAAAAATAGGAAATTAGGAATCACTGAAAAAACTAAAAGTCTTAAAGTGAAGGCAAAAATTAGTTTCAAGTTGTAAGTTAGGAAAAAATCCAAAAAAATTAGACTATGAAAATCAAATTTTAGGGATACTTTGTAACTTTATGAAAGTCAAGCGTCTACCATTAATTTGATACAATGGAATGCAAGAGGAGGRATGTATATATTGCACCTTGATTGCTAAAATAATAATTTTGGCTAAATGGGAGCAAATAGTATGGTGTCTCCATTTTATAGACAATGCAACAATGTTGAAGGCCTGAAGTAGTAAGTAAAACAAGTAACCCAAGATTTAATATGATAACAAAGATTAAATGGTTGATAGAAAGATTTGTACAGATTTCTAAGAGATTTGCAATTTAGAATAAAAAATTATAAAAATAAGTGTGTTATCCCATATAAAGAACGCTAATATTTTTATCAAGCAATTTATGCCTAATAAGTTAGTTTGTCTTGGTATAAAGTGTTGGATTTTAGCTTCTTTAAGTCCGAATTTGACTTTAACATTGAAATAAATTTTAGAGAGCAAACAAGCATGGGAAATCATGATCTTGATTATCATGTTATTATTAGGATGGTAGAGGGGCTTCAAAGGCAAAGTCATTGTTAAGTAGTTGATAACATGTTTTTTTATATAAATTTGTTCTATCATTTGATGGTGAAGTATATATGGGCTACTTGTACAACTAAACAATTATCAAGGAATTTGCCTTGTGGTTTGTATCGTCAAAATGATTCTAAAGTCATGTTGATTTTAATTCACGATTATTTTTTGAGGAAAATATTATTGTTTCTTTTGGAAATGAGAAATCCATGTCATTGAAAAGAAATTTAGATTACAGCATTACATGTCAATGACAAATGTGATCTCCTAGAATGTTGTGCTATGCATTTCTTTGTAAAATTTTTAATTGTTTCTATCATAAGCCTACAATTGAGAAAAATTTAGACTGCAAYTTTATATATCAATTAATAAATAGGATCTCAATTGATATTGTGCTCTTTATTATTTTTAAGCGCATTGTTGTTTCCACTGGAAATAGAAGTAGTCAATCAGTCATGCCAATCGCATAAAAATAATTCAGACTACAACATTATTATAATTATAGGGTAGAATTGACAAAAATAATTTTAAAAATAGATGTAATTTTTTTTTTAAATTATTCTTTTTTAAAATAAAATAAATATGGTGAAAAAAATATTCGAAAAATAACTGTTTTTAGCATATGTCAAATATTACTTTTTGAGAAGCAAAATAAAAAAACGGGAGAGATATTGATTCTACTCTATAGTTACCATACATGTCAATTAGCAAATAAAAATTTCTCGAATTTTTTTGATCAATTTTTTTAGATTTGTGTTATTTTAATTGAAATTATGTTATTACAATCTTTTTTTAAAGTATTTTTATATGAAAGAAATAGAAAGCTCAAATCCTATTGCCATTTGAATATGTCATTTGTCAATACGAATCTTTTCTTCATAATACATTTTGTATCGCGCATTACAAAGCAAGAAATAARTATAAGAGATTGGAATAATTGAGAAAAAATTGAAACGTTTTAGAGAGTTTGGATATCGTGTTTGCTGAAGAACAAARATTCTAGTATATATTTGCACATTTTGTGTTATARACATGGAGTTCAATTATCTTGTTATGAAGCAACATTTCAAGTCTAAACATAAATTTTGTCTTAGAATTTTAAACATTCATATTTGTGAAGGGTTTTAATATAACCTTTAATTATTTGTTTTCATTATATTTTATTCAACTCAAAGTAAAATCAAAAGAGAGAGTAAAATATGTAATATTTTTATATTAATATGTCATTTTTAATTAAAATATTTTTATAGAATGTACAAAAAATTATTATAAATTATTCTATATTTGAGATATGATAGTGAAAGCTTTGCTTTTATAGGTTTATTGACAAAAGACATATTATGAAAATGATTACAATTTTGAAGATAACGAGATGCATTTCAAAGGTCTTGATGAATCCATTGTCATTGAAAAAAGGAAAAACACTCTAAAATGCTATTGAAATATTTTTTGCAAATTTGATTCTGAAGAATAAAATTTCATAATATAATTRCATGGCATCATCATTAGAAGAGTACAAGTAAGTAATGGCTCCCTGAAAATGAATTGATAGCTCTCAAAGAGTGATGTATGTGTTGTTTAAAAATCATCAGTCAACTTGATGARTTTCAAATTTAAGCTTTTTAAATTACTTTTAAAAAAAAATTACCCATAAAAACAATCATTGTATGTTTATAAAGTTTTATTTGAATCTAAAATTTCTTATCCATATGAAAACCTTCAAATTCATTTATGGAAATTGTAGTTTTTTACATATTTGTTGATGTTATATATGAACATATCATATAATAGATTGTCTGGAAATTTGTATTTATTTTCAGTGTAGGCCGGTTTCTGCAACTACATTTAGAGATGTATACATTATTTGAGGTATTTATAAAAAAAAAATGTATAGCTATTTGAAAGTTGCAACTGTAGGTTGGATGGAAAGCCTCAAAAATAATACTAGTATGAGTAGTATCAAAAGATTTAATGGTATAATGGCATAGAAGATTATTTTGCAGAAACTACATCTTTCTGTTTTTCAATCACTCGTAACTATTTGTATTTAATAAACGAGGACTCTACCGATTATAAGTATTCAATTATTGTGTGGTTATACTTAGTAAGTTCATTTTTTTAATGTTATTGTTATTTCCCTTAGGTTTTATTTCATTACTTTTATGCAATTATTTTTAAGTTTATTAAATTTTGATGAGTTTATAAATCAATTGATTTTTTTT